>JAQFXM010002752.1:0-23154 GCA_034693345.1 Entomobrya multifasciata
CGAGCGAACTTATACAAAAATACATGGGTGGTCTACCGAACGCAATGCGAAAAAGATAATCCAATTAAGAGAACAATGGGACCTTCTTTTATAGGAAGCATGACTAGTCTCTGTATACCTAAACTTAACGAATGAAAGTGTAAGAGGTTCAGTTCAGTTCACTATAGACAGATATTGGTTCCTTGGTTACGTAGTATGAATTTGCTGATTGTTTTGTGAATAGAATAATAAATATAATGCAAGGAAGGAACTACAAATGATTTACTAAACAACACACTTCGCCGTGGTGTGGTGCACCACGCAACGACATGACATCTCATCTTGCCAATATCCTTAGTTGTCATGACCAAACAATGTTATTTAACACATGTATGCATGTTTAGTATACACATGCGCTTCTTTGTCCACTTTGTCTTTTGAATTTTTACTTTTTAGCGATTCAACTTTGTTGCCACAGATCCACCACACAAATTTTTAAAGCCCTACGGGCAGTCAGAATAATTTCGTCGTACTACAAATTACAAATATGTGCAAATTAGTAGGCAATTTAATGAATAAACAGTACTGAATTTAAATTTGGTTTTAACAAAATAGCTTTAAAATAAATTTGAACTAGAGACCTGCAGACCTCATCCGCCTGCGACAAAAGTCGTCATGTCAGTTTTTTTTGGGTGACGTCATCGGAAAATTTAGTTGCATGGGTTGGCTTTCCAACTGCGTTTACAGGTCAGTAGGTATGGCACGTACTTTTATGGATTGACCTTTTGCCTATTTACTTGACCAATTATTATCTCCTAAATATATATATATATATCCACACAGGATTTTCAAGCTGTGCTAAAAAAAATATCTCGATTCCAAAATGAACATTTACCCAAAAAATAAAAAAATTCATTTAAAAAAAGAAAAGTTGACAATGAAGCAATGTTACTGTTGCTATTAACCAAGTACACAAAAAATGGATACAATGCAAGATCTTTATTGCTCAGCATAATTAAATGGGACTTGGTCTTTGGTATGTATCAACATGCTTTGCTGCTAAACTAAAAAGTATAAGTTCATTAATTGCAGTTACAAGGAAGGGATTAAGGTACACGCTTGCATGCTTTATCTTAACGAAATCGAAAAGACTTTAATTTCCAAATGACCTGCTATTTAGGAGACGCCTCTGCACTACACAAGCACAATTAAAAAAGTATTCTAATCATCATAATTCCTCATTACACATAATATTATATCCCGTGCCAATAAACATAAACATTAAAGTCTAAAATGTAAAACAGGTAAGTCACATAGATATACATATTATCATGTCCGTACTCCGTACATCTTTTTAGCGTACACACCTGTCATACTAAGCGACGACGACGACACTTTTCTGTAATTTCACGCAAAAACGAAAATTGCTACAAAAAACACGTAGTAATTTTAATGGGAGTCGTCTCATTTCTTTTTCTTAGCCCATTTTTTTCTAAAACTTTCCTCATCTCACTTAATTCGCCAGTAGCCAAAACAAAATCTGCTCAGACTCAGGCTCAGGTGATGATAATGGCAACTGGCAAAAAAACACCTAAGCTTTTTGATGATGACGCAGCGCAAAAATCAGGTTTTTAGTAAACCATACCTACCACCACCAACACCACATCACCAACAACAATATTATATGAACCATTGTATCTAATCTTTAAAAAAAACAATGCAGCTCCGCATCTTTTCAGATCAAAGTCATAAGATCATGTCAAATACATTAAAGTATGTGATGTGGCCAAAAAGGACAACAGGACAGTAGGTATGCACGTCATACTTATAAGATCGGTACTACATTTAGCAGCAGCCAAAACAATTTTTTAGTTCTAGAACTCTTACTAAAATATATTTGGTAGCTTTGGCGATGATTAAGACGAAAAGTGGTATTAATCATTTAATCATCTTGTCTTATCTTCTTGTCTTGATCATAGTTAGTTAGCATTGCCCCAATTTCCTGTGCAGTCTTGCATGGTCAGATGAAGGTCATCCGACAGGGAAGGAATTCCACTTGCTGCTCAATCAAAACTGCACTGTGCACAAATGTACATACATAAAGTGTACATTTAATTATGAGCCTGATCACGGAAGAAAAAAAAGTAAAGCAGAAATTATGCATGTGCATTTTTATCACATTTTTGTCCCTTGCCTTTACTTTGTCCTTTAATTTTGTGAATATGTAACAATGCACAGTGCAAGCAAGAATAGCAAACAATCAAATCAAATCACTACCAGAATTCATTGACCTGTACCCAGGAAAAATCAAGGAAGGATGATTAAACGAATATGATGTACATATATGATTGAAATCAATCAAGTTCCTAATGTAAATGATCATGACGATCATCAAGAGCAAACTCTTGAGAAAAAAATGTCAAGTTTACAAGTTGTCAAAGCAACACAGTAATATTTTTTTTATTGTATCGTGGGTGCGTGTGACTTGACTAAACCGTATGAATGTGTGTGCATAGTGCAGCGTAACGCCAAAAATAATCATAGTAATTTGTGCCAATCATAGATGCTCCATCCTTTTTTTCTAACCCTTTTTTATTTCCTAAAAGTACTAACAACCTCAGATAATCACTTCATCTTCCTCCTCCTTATCTTCAACAGTACATCACAAGTTTATCTTGTTTGAGACTCCACCACTCCACAACTCCTCCAAAAGTTTGGGCACATGGTCATCACATCATATCACATCACCGTCATGTGCTGTTGGCATTGTAATTTTGCTAAGTAAATCTATAAGCATGCTTAATTCACAAGTTGACAGGTAACAAAAAAATGGCAAACCCGTTGCATTGGGAAATACCTTGTTTTACTTTATAGCAAATTAACTAGCTGTATTTTTTATTGATGCTATTCTTGCACAGTTATGTAAGCACCTCATCTCTCATATCTAGCCAGCCAGGTATACTGTGCCCCTTCTAAGAATCCTGATGACCTTTGTCATGGCTTGCCGTTTTGCCATGCACTGCAAAAGAGATAGGGACACATACGTGAAGCACACGCGTTTTTTGTTATTGAAAAGGTCACAGGATTTAAGTGACCTTTTAGTGTCTTCCTAATTTATACCGAATCTATTCTGGGTATGCACTATCAAAAAAATAATCAGCTGAAATTATCTAATTACTCATTTTTTACTCAGTTAGTATGTTTTAATTACGGGATACTGTACAGTATACAGTGCAATGTGCATGCAAAATTTATTGCAAAGAAAGAAAGAATGCTGCCAACCAAGTGAAAAAATAGAGGTTTCCTTCAGTTCCTTTATTTTACCAACAAAACAGAATTAGCAAATTGTAATGTAACCCAAGAGAACCGGCTTATCATCACCACCACCACCAACAAAGATTTTTTTTAAATACACGAAATTTTACAGAAAGATCATCATGGTTCATAGTACATCATGTTATCTCTGCATCTTGCACTTTTACATCCGTAATTTACCTTTAGCTTAAAAAACGTATACGTACGTATCTCACTAGCTGCAATTTTTTCTTGTTTGTCTGTCTGTCTGACTAATAATGCCAGGATGGATGCTTATGCTCATGATCACCCATTTGGCTGGTATGGCATGGCATGGCAAAATATTTTTAATGACTCAGTCAAAAGATCTTACCAAGTTTTACAACCAAGATCCCAAAGATAACACCAAAGATTTCATGCCCTGACTTAGCGTACAATAACCCGTGTAACTTATCCATATCGGAAGAGTACTACTGACTCACATTTTTTTGTTTACTCCTCTAACGTTATCCACTTATCTTTATCAATTTCCCCCTCTAAAATACTGGTTAAGGTCAACATTTTTTATGTACAAAACCTTAACCTATGTGTATACTATCTAAAGATACACATACGCCAATCACCAAATCATCATCACCACCATAATTAATCCCTGCTAACAAAGTAAAGTAGGAATTCACTCATCCAGTGCGTTTCATTAAGTGGATACGCTTTTTGCTCATTTCCTTTTTCTTACTCACCTGCTCCTCTACTCCAACTCATCTCTCTTTTGTGATTTGCTTTTGGTTTCATACCTTCTTATCAATTTATCATCACCAATTATACATACCTATCGCCCCTGTTATATCACATCTCTACCATGCCATTACACTCCTTCATCTTTTTACACCGTTACCGTAATGTTAACGTAAACTTACATTCATTCAGCTTCCCTAACATTACCAATTCTACACACACACACATTCTTGCATAAAACCCATACACATATTTTACATCAATTATTTTAAATTATGCTTTTGCTCCTCTTAAATTTTTTACTATTTCTTAACGCATCTCTCATCTTCTCATGCCTTCTATTCACCTCACCTGCCTCTGCCTCCCTCACACCACAACCAAAATTTAACTGTGCAAAGTTAAGTAAAAGAGCAAAGGATATAATTGGCGTGATAAAATATAAGGTGCTTTGTCTGTCTGCATTCTGCATACCTTTTTAACAAAAACAGAATCTATTGTCATCTCATCACTATCATCACCATCATCACACATACATGATACTTATCACTTATAACCATCATATCATATCCACCATCGTCATTTTCTTTTTAGCACATTTTTATTTATTTTTTAAGAAAAGCAAACAAAGCAGCAGCAGTGGCCACTACTGTTCAGTAAGATATCTCAGTCAGAAAACAAGTGACAAGCGTACAGGATGCTTTAAATACAGAAAGGGTTAAAAAAGAAGAAGAACAATATTTTTTTGTGAAAAGGAAGCGATAAAAGTGATAAAAGATTTTTGAAAAAGGACTTCACTGCACTGCACGATTTTTTTTGGTGTATGCATTTTAAAGTGGCGTGTGTGTGTGTGATGTGATGTGATATATGCATACATACATGCATACCACCACATAGTTTAACCCTTTCAAAAAGAGAAGCAAACAAAGAGAAGCGAATTTTAACAGGTAAAGCAATCTGAAAAATGTGAAATAAGTAAGAGTCATCACATCGTTCAAATCTCTTTTGCATTGTGTTCCGTTCCGATGTCCATTTCGATACTATTATGTATGGTCATCTCGTCATCATCAGCATCATCTTCCTTTTTGCTTTCTTAAAGGGTTACATTTCATTTATTTTCCTTCTTACATCTTGACCACCACCATATAGTCAAGTCACTAGTCTACACTGCAATGTTTATTGTTGAAAAAAGCCTGAGGCTGAATAAATCATACAGATATACAAATATACCTACCTATTATATCTCTGTACATTATATATTTATTATCACTGAAAGTTGTTCAGTGAGTGTAAGCAGAGATTCACGAAAAAAAAATTCATTCCTCATCATCGCATTCTCCTTCTCTCATCTCGCCAGGCGAGAGATACATAGAAAAAAAATTGAAAAACTAAACACACCTTCCCCCTCACCTCACATCTCTCTCATTAGTTAGAATTCTCTCTCAGATCAGATCACCTTTTATCTTAACCATGCTTAATATTTATATTGGCTATTTACAGCAACTTTTTGTAGCCCAAAAGGCGCATGTTCCTCATCCTTCCTTCAATTTCCAAAACAAGTGACTGCTCTTGAACCGCTTTGCTCTCTCATCTCTGGAGAGACAGACGACGACACGAAACATCAATTTTAGTTTGGTTTCAACAGACCACTGATCCAGTCTTAAATATATTTCATTGTAAAATTTTTCAAGGTAGATTTTTAAATATTTGCAAGTGAAAAGTTAAAGCAAATTTGCACACAAATTATAAATTCATTTTTCTGTTTTTGCAGATCTGTTTTTCCTCCAGCCAATTACCAAAAAAAGTGTTTTGTCCTTGATTCCCCCAAAAAACGTGAACGTTCTTTTTTGTGATTGCGTTTTAAAGTGTGAAAAGTTTTAACTTACTCGTGTTATTGTGGTTTATGTGCAAATCTGGATAATCAATCATAAATTAAGCTATTAAAACAAATCTAATGTAATTTGATTTACAATTTTTTTTAACACGAGCCATCTATTTTGTGGATTTGCATGGATTTTCCCCAAGAAGCTACTTATATAAAAAAAAGTGAATTCTGTGCAGTATGTATGTATATCTGTTTTATATATATTCATGCCTGATTTGTGTACCAAGTGCCTAGTGATGTGATAAAGTAATATGACGTGACGTAAGGAAACAAGTTTTTCAAACTTGATCAAAAAATTTTTTTGGCAAAAATAAAAGCATAGAAAATACTTATAGTTCTTTCTAGACTCTATAGTCATCTATCTTGCTATCTTTTTTTTGGCGAATGAACTTTTACACAAGATTGAAATGTGAAGTGACTTCTACCTGTGCTTCTGCAATTTACTTTTTTTGTCATCATCATCTATTTGCCATTTTTCTGCATTTTTGAAGAGATAATGGCCAACAAATAACCTTGACTTTCTCCCCAAAAAATATAAACGTTTATAAAATTAGTATTTAAAGTGGAGTTAAATTTAAAATATATCAAAATGACGGTATCACCAACATCTATCGTTAGTAAACCTAGCCAGCTAGGCAATTTAGTTATGTCGGCTGGCAAAACGGTACTAGATTTTGCAGATTTCCTGCGACTTCTCATGTTCCACCTGTACTTATATTTTGAGTATGCCTGCAGAAGAGTACTTCTCTCCAAACCGAAGTCACTCAAGGGTGAAATTATTCTGGTAAGATGATAATAAATTGTAGACAATTTTTAAATAATTACGTGGTTTTCTGAAGATCAAGGGGGAAAAATAGCTGAATGAATGGATAAAAAATACCCATAAAAATTTAAATGATCAAAGACACCATTCGTTCACATTCCTCCAATTAAAGTTATGCACGCAAACCCAAATAATAATATTTTTTGGGGAAAAAATCCATTTATTGGGGAATAAGGGCCCAGGTGTCCTTAAAAACGCGTGCGAATAATTTAATATGTTTTTTTGTTTTTTATCAAAAAGTTAATTAATTTTATTTTTAATCTTCTTCTCAGGTCACTGGTTCTGGAAGAGGGATCGGCCGTTACATTAGTTTAGAGCTTGCCACCAGTGGCGCCACAGTAATTTGTTGGAGCAAAAGTCCCGGTCCAAACGAAGAAGTTGTTCGAGAAATTAGAAAACGCGGAGGAGAAGCGTACTGTTACAGTGTCGACGTTAGTGATCATCTTGCCGTTGCAAATGCAGCTGAATTGGTAAATATTATAATTTTTTACGCAATGCAATAAACATTATTTTTAGTTAATTAATTAACCTTCTCTCACACACTCTTCTTTTTTCAATGTGCATTGCATGTCACAAGGATAAAAAAACAGAGATTATTTTGTCATTTTAATTTAAAATGATAAACAAAAACAATAAAAACATTTCAATTAATTTGATGCAATTTGTATTCTCCATAAAAATTAAAGGTTCGCAGGGAGGTTGGAGAGCCCACCATTGTCATTAACAATGCCGGCCTTATGAACATCTCACCATTTATTAGCCAAAGCACCAAAGACATTGAGAAGATGTTTAATGTGAATGTACTCTCCAACTTTTACGTAAGTCAAACTAATTTATATATTTTTTCTTTAGAGGAAAAAAAGTTCTAATTTTTAAATCTGCTTCCAAAATAATTCTGGATTGGGTAAATCCCAAAAAAGATAAAAAATTCTAGACGACAAAAAATTTGTAAAGCTATTAGACTTGCTTGTAAAACTCAAGCATGTATGTACCTACTCAGCCCACCTGCTAATAATCATATCTTTTTGTACATAAATATATTTTAACAGGTAATCAAGGAATTTTTACCTGGTATGCTAGCAAAAAATCATGGGCATCTCGTGTCAGTATGTTCTGCATCAGGAATCCTTCCAACGCGCAACATAGCAGCGTACAGCTCAACAAAGCATGCCGTTCATGGATTGCACGATGCGCTAAGAGATGAAATCAGAATATTGAAATCCAACGTCAAAATCACTGTCGCCTATCCATTTTATTGCTCCACAGAAATGTTGTCAGATGGAATACCTCACACGAGGTATGCACAACCATTTAAAAAATATTAATATTACCAAAACATAATTAACCTTAAACCATGAAAAAACCATAAAAAAATATTTTCTAATTAAATCCGCCCACGCACAGATTTCCCCTTTTATTCCCCATCGATCCCCCTGAAATTGTAGCCAAAAATATAATTCATGGAGTGAGGAAAGATGTCGAGTATATTTACACACCAAGACTGGTTGGATGGCTGGCCATGTTTTCCTGGTAATTTCCCAAACCATACATTAAACTGGATAATTAACTTAAGCAATTTTAAATAATTACATGACATGTCCTCTCCCATTTATTAGGTTGGTCCCACCCCGCGCCGTGGAAGCTTACGCAGACTTCCTCAAACTTAACATTGACCCTGCCGCCCCACCACAGACAACAATTAACGGGATTCATTAACTAAAGTGTCATTTTCATATTTAATTATACATATATTTTTTTATATAGTACACCTTCCTAGTTAACATATATCAACTTTTTTTCATCTCAAGGAAAAAAATAAACCGTTAGCTTTACAAATAATTAATTGACAAGGAGGGGTGAACAAATATACCAATTTTAAAGAGAAAAAAAATGATAAAAAAGCTACGAGCACGCGCGCGCGTACACTTTAATATGTCATCTTGATCCTGAAATGAATCCCGAATGATAAATAGCTTTTCAATTTTTTTTGTTTATTTGTATATTTTTGCCTAAAAAATGTTCCTAAAAACAAACAGCGTAAAAAACAATGTTAAATATTTTTTAAACACTTAGTTATATATAATTAATTGTATATTTAAATGCTTATTAATTAGTTGTGTAAGTTGGATAGATATATGATAAACGGACGGGAGAATTTTTCAATTCTAAAAAAAGACTGGGATATTTTTTGTTTATTTTGAAAACTTCTCTTTACTGTTTGTATTCTTCTTTTGTTTAATGAATCCCGGATGTTACGTCCATGTCATGTCAAGCGTCATTAAAGTATAATGTACATATTTTTTACATTTAACTTTTTTTCCTTCAAAAAAATGTGAAATTTATTGTGTACAAATGTCATGTAAATAAAATAACATTACAAAAGAATTTTGTATCCTTTTTGGTATTTTCTTTTGACCTTCACCTCATCTCGTATCAAGCTTGGTTCAGGAAATAAACTTTTAGAGAAAAAAAGGTAACTGGATTGGATACCATTTGGGTAGGAAGCAGGAAGGCCAAGGGTAAGGGTACTACAGGGAACTAGACTAGGATACTGTGCTTTGTCACACTACCTTACATTCAATATTTACACAAAAAAATGTTCAAATCAAATACAAAAATGCATTTTAGTATAGAGACCAGGGGCCAGGGTGTCCTTCTGAAAAATATAAATCCTTTTCATGTGAAAAAGGTGAATCAGGTGAATGACTGGTCAAGGGCTCGGGCTCATACACATTCTCATGCATGTAGGTATCCAATCCACTACTCCACAAAAATTCCTATGAAAAATGTGGAATGGGACAATAGAATGGTAAAACATTGCAAATTATCTTGTAACTTCAAAATATTAAGATATCAACTTTTGATAAACGGTTATGCTTGAGTTAAAGTGTAGACTTAAAACGTCAATTTATAAATTTTAAACATTTTGTATATTTGTTAACGAGAAGAGATGCGTATACATACTTGTTGATTTGGTGTGATCTGTTTATGACTCGATTCTAGTGAACGGTGGAGAAAGATTTGGTATCAAGCCATTGCATTGTTTCATGAAAAGTTGAACAAAGCAAAATATCAGCAGAGTTAAAAGGTTATTTTGTCATTAAGCTTATCACAATGAAAATTCGTAGCCGAATTACCACCGGACGCCTGCGTGATTTACTTTTTATTTGTATTGGGCCCCTGCTTCTGTTTGCATTTTACGTGATCTTGATTTCCAGAGTGGAAGGTGGAGGACCGGGAGTGGGTCAACATATGGAACTCAAGGCCGATGATCTCACATCCAAAATTCTCAATCAGATAACTGGCGAAAGAATTAAATCTGCTGAACCTGAGTTAATTTGTAAGATTTGCAGTTGTACAAAGTTTAAAAAATGGTTCACTATGAATTTTAGTAATTTTTCTAATTAGATTTCCTCATTTTAATACAACAGGTAATTATGAAAACTATGTTCTTGGTCAACCCATCAACCAAACGGATCCATGCCTGGTGGCCACCTTCAAAAAGAAAATGCTAGTGTCTCCCCGACCCTCTGACGCTGTTGAGCACGTACCCTTCAATAAATCCGGAGTAGATAGGCCATCCAACATTGAAAAATTAAACTGGGTCAAGAAGCTACTCATCGAAAATTCTTCCAAAGATACCGAATTCTTTTTCGTGGAAAGCAGAGCCCACGATGGCCAGAACTCATCGAGCACTCTTCGTCTAGAAGCTTTGTTTGGTTGGAATGGAGTGCTTATCGAACACAAGCGGTCGGAATTTCAGAAGCTCTTGAAGAAAAGACGAGTTTGGGCAGTGAACTCCGCCCTTTGCATGACCCCACATCCCGGAGAAGTACACTTGCGTAACGATCGGATGATGGCAACATCATCAGAATTTTTGGAGCAAAATCATTATGGACATTTGAACAAAAGAATTCCTTGCATGCCTCTCTACACGATTTTGAAGGCGTTGAATGTCACTGTGGTGGATTTTCTTAATTTGAATGCTGGTGGAAATTGGGCTGAGCTCCGGATTCTTAAAACAATACCTCTTAATAAAGTAATCTTCAAGATAATTGTGGTTGAGCAAACTCATATTCCCGGTGAAAATGAAAAGGAACAGATAAGTCAACTGAAAGATGTGATGGAATCTAAAGGATATAAATTCGCGAAGACAATCAGGGAAACTAATGAGTCCATTTTCGTTCATACGCCATTGTATAGAGAGAAGCGGTCAATAATCCGAAGTCTAGTCTATCATCTATAGTTAAAGTGTATTTTTACCATAATATGTACGTTTGCATGTATGAAATTTAAAAATTGCTTCCATTCGTTCTTCACTATAATTTATCTGTTTTACGTGCGTTTATTAACAATTTATTTACGATTTCGGTATAATTTATATATATTTTTAATGCGTAGCGCAAACAAAGAGGAAGTGAAATAAAATTAATGCGGGTGGGTGCGATATATATATTTTTTGGACTAAAACTAACTGTATGATAATTTGTCTATAAACTAAAACGTACTGATAGGTAATAAGAAGACAATCTCATGATAATAATATCACACCATACTTCATACTGAAAAGAGAGCTTAAAAGTACACCTCAGAAACTAAGATCATTCCTCATTCAACAGTCTTAGATTCAAACCTTGATTAAGTATACATAATATACATCTCTTGAACCAGTCAATCAATAAACATAGCATAAAATAAAGTATTGCACAGGCACAGAAGTTTCGATTAATTGACAATTTTCTTGCGTTGTCTGTAGGCGTACTCGGTGAGAACCCTTTTCTTGAAAAGGTCGTACTGGCTGTTAGTCAGGTCGACAAAGCCGTTTTGGTTACGTGCCTTTTCGAACGCTTTTGTACTTCTTCGGTCAGGTTCCCCCAAAATGAAGGCAATCGCAGCTATAAAACAAAGAAAAAGCATAAAATTAGTATACAAACTTTATCAATTAAATGCACTACTAAATTGCATGCTTGACAAAAGGATGATATCATATCCTACCTCGAATAAATCGTAGCTTAGTCTTGTCGAATTTCGCAGTTTTGTTCTTCCCGGAAGCTGTACAAGTTCGCTTTTCATCGTGTGTAAAAATGTCTTCGTAGAAAACAATCCCGATTTTCTCCACCTGTTTTTCTTTGTTCTGCTCATACTCCTTCTTGGCATCGTTAGCCGAATTCCAAATTTCCTCATTGGAAACACGAACTTTTGGAACTGTTGGCGGCTGTAGAAATCCATAAATATATATTTTTACAGTGATTTGATTAGAAAAATGGATTCTTTCCAATATTACCCCAATAATTTGATCAATTAATTCTATCTTTACCTTTCGTGGCTTTTTAAAATTCGATGGCTCTCCTCCCTCGGCAGTTGGGATGTAGTCAGGAATTGACGGCACATCAATAAGTAAGTTGGGCTTTACGTCCACTGTCTGCTTGTTTTCAAAATTCTAAAACACAAAATACACATAACATAAATATTTTATATTTATCGGAATGATTAAAGCAAACCAATAAGGAAAACTTTTCGTCAAATATCATTCACTAACCTGCTGATGAAATTGTCCACTCTGATCTTGAATCACATCCACTCTATTCACAGCAATGGATTTGCCATCAATTTCCAAAGTATCCATCTCTTCAGAAAAAAATCCCTGGGATTCTCCAGACTCCAAAGATGTACAGTATTTCTCAAGTAAAACTCTTCCAAACATAGCCATTCTACAAGAAGCAGCCAAACCAAAAACTTAAAAAACTACTTTACTAAATACTTTACTAAACTTCGCCCATTAACTTACAGCTTGTTCTCATCCTTCGCTGCCAACTTTTCAAATTCCTTCTCCAGCTTTTCAGCCTCGCCACTGTTAGGCTGACAATCACCTCTGTAAAATGAGGTGCACATGACATCTTTGATAGTATGAGACAGGAAACGCTTGATCCTGTACAATTGCAAATTGCAATACAGAATTATTAGACAATCTACAAGGATTACTAAACTCATATAATTGTACTTTACTTACGCATGGTCATCACTGAAGTGCCCCTTAATCAATTGATGCAATTTCTCATAAACTCCAGTGCATTCAGCTTGTAAAATTGTGTTAATTTTTGAAGCACTGTAAAATAGGATCAATGATCAACAATCAAGTCAAGACCGACATACTAATTGAAGTTTACAATTAAAATGATAGATAAATAAAATATACTTCTTACCGTTCCTCTATCCCCTCCCTTTCGTCAAATAAATTACGAATTGAACACGAGGTCCCTTGCGACGAGCAAGGAGATCTGATACCTCCCAAATCCCCATGGATTGGAGGCTCATAACATAAATTCTCACTACTTTGCCTTTCACTCACATTGAAGGAATCTTGTGGATCCTGAAATTCCTGATTTTCAATAACAAGTTCATAGTTCTGGTCAAGTTCTCCAACTGATGTTAATTCCGTCAAAGTGTTTTCGACCACTCCATCCTCATCCGTCGCGTACTCTTCATCCTCAAAGACTGGAATAGGTGGTTCCACGATCTTATTTTCCTCGTTAACATTATGCTCCAAGAAACTAGGATTTTAAATCAACAAAAATTGCATAAATATTTACTCAAAGTAAATGTACACAGTTAAGTAAATGAAGTTATGTTAACATTAACATTTCTCACAATCTAGGCGAGGAATACGAAATCAAGGTACTATATCCACCACTTGTTATAGAAGAGGAGGAGGAAGCGACCAAAACTCCTGTAATTCCAAAATATAAAACATTCATATTAACCAAGATACAGTAGACATTTATCAATAATTAAACAAGTTTCATTTTTTTTAAATGTGCATTAATGTATAAAACCTTTTCTTAAATCTTTACCTTGCGAAGTGGATCCAAACTGTTGATCATTTTTCCCCGATTTTGTTGGGGATACTTCCCCTCCCCCGCAGTCGTCCTCCATCATTAAACTGTCCTCTGACTAATCACAACACGATAATTCCCTAATGTATCATTTTTAAATTTTAAAAATACGGAAACTGAACAATTTGTTTATTTACTTTTGGTCAAAACACCACCACCACCTGTAAATGCACTTGCACACGTTAAAAACCAAAACACCACAGACAATACACTTCCATGATGCATGCATGTGAGTATTTTGTGTGCACTAAAATTGTTAACATGAAAGGGTTGTCCAAAAAACGTAATCCTTCTATCCTTCAATGCTTTAATACTTTTTTTTGCACCTTGTATCTTTTCTTGTAGATTTTCACTAGGCACTCAGACTCAAGAAGTCGCAAGTAGCCCCAAATGCAATCAATTCATGCAAAAAAATCCGACATTGATATTTTCGATAAAGATATATAAAATTACATAAATTGATTAATCAATTAATTACTAACGAAAAACTGCAAAATATAAATATTTCCACAAAACGAGCATAGTAGAAATTAGTCCATTGACCAATAATTATGCAAATTTTCACAGTCGTTCCCATACATGAAGTATTAATTGTCAAACCGGAAGTCAGTTAGCACATTATTTCAATTCAATGATTTAAAATCATTTCATCATTAAACTCATTCTTCTCTTTATGCTATATATTAAACGTACATATGGAGCAATTTAATTCAAAAAAAATCCAAAGTTTTGAAAATTTTCTTCAGAAATCAGAAAAACAAGAGTTGCATCTGCATCATCATTATCATAACTCATGAGTCGTCATCGTGCGTGATTAAGTGATCATTGATCATGTTCACAATCACAATCAGTTTAAAAACTGCATCTTCTCAAATATATTTTTTAAACCTGTCATTAGTCTTTCGTGCGTGTGCATTATGCACCTAGATTACCAACTACTCAAACTAGATCACCTTTTCATTTTACTTGACTTGCTTATTTTCGAATTCTTAAGAAAATGAGTGATAGTGATTCCGATTTTGATGATGCTTTTTATGTTATGACCTTGATAGCCTTTTGAAAATCCAATTCCCTGGTTGTTCAGGTGCACTGTTCATTACATACATCCATATAGCATAACTGTACCTGTACCTAATCAGCCACCACCACCATACCATACCAAACTATTATAAAATCAAGACAATGAAATGAACTAGACCATCATCATCATTTTAAACTGTCTTTCAAAAACAAACAAAGAAAGTAGCAAAAACGCATTATTTTTTATGCTGTATATACACCGTTCTATTCAACATACATATCTTCTTCACCAAATTACATATTATTACACATTTTTTATTTCCGGATGTACTTTCTGCTTTGCACAATCACACAATTTAAACCCAAGCTATAATTCATAAATTCAACCCTTTTTTATATTCCCTTTTTCACCCTGTTTGGTTGGCTTGCATGCACATGTGCATGTCTACATAAAATGTGCATATATGTTTTAAGTAATCAGGCTAAAGGCTAAATAAATATTGTACACACAGTCATTCTTTTCAAAGTTTAAAAAAAAATCAGCCTACTTTTCACTACAAAATTTCAACTATAAAATCTAAGAAATAAACTATACACACTTTGTGAACAAGAGTGAAAAGCCATGCATTACTTACACGAGCATATCATAATAGATTATGTACATTGTTGACTGGCTGGCTGCGCTGGTAAAAAAAAATGTTAAAAAACCAGTCAGAAAAAGTTGACGACGATGATGACGACGATGGCGATGGTGACCCACAAAAGCGGAAACCTTATAAGTATAACATGTAATGCTTAAACAATGCCACGTAACAGAAAGGGTCAGAATGTCGGTTATGATAGGGGATGGGGGATGGATAGATTTGTACTGAATTGCATTGCATATCATATAAGCATACTTTGTACCTATTCAAAAATCCAATCAAATCAGGCATTCTAGAAATAATAGTCCACCAACTTGTGGCATAGTGTATGAAATTTTTGTAGGTGAAAGATACACACACTTACACAAGCTATCTTACTCTTTGTTGTTTTATTACTAGTTTTTTTTCGAAAAAAGTAAAGGGTTGGTGGATTGCCTGAAACAAGTTATCTCTGATCACTTTGTACACTGAGCCCCGTTCTTGACTGTTCACGATGGTCAGTTAGTTTAAGTGAAGTGAACTGGTCACAAGTTAAGCTTGCTGTGCTGCTGCCTGACTAAAAAAAATGATCAGGGAATCCTAGTTTTCCCCGATTTTTTATTTATTTCTGTGTTCATATAAATTTAGTGTGAACAAATAATAATCAAAAAGACAATTAATTTTAAGGTGCCTGAATCCGGGCATCTGACAATTTTTTATTAGTAAAATACTAAATTATAAAATAAAAAAGTAAAGTATTATGGGACTTGAGTTACCCGACTCCTCCTGGTGGAGTTTCTCCAGCAGGAGAAGTAGACGACTACTCCCTGTGCTCACTACATGCTCAGTATACTTCCTCCTGTGTCAGTTTGTTACCACTGCAAACGCTTTCGAAACGCCGTCCTCAAGACAAACGCTGCCTTATTCAGTGTTAGAGTATCCCAACAATGGAACGGTGTCGGAGCAACCGCCACCAGCAGCAGTTGTGGATGGTGCTATTTCCGCTGGGAATGGATCCTCCAGAGCTGATAGACGTAAGTACCCGTTTTTAATCTCTTAACTTTAATTTTAATTTAGAAAATTATCAACTTAAATCAAATTCCAATTATGTAGGCTATTCATACATTTTAAAAAGTTAAATTAGCCATCTAAGATTTTTTTCAATGAAAAGAATTTCAACTTTTGGCAAAAAGTCCCGTTCATTTTTTTTGTTTCGCGTGCAGTTTGACCTGGAATGCATATAAAATGTGTGATGTAATTTTTTAAATCGTTTTTGGTCATTTATCTGCATTTTTTTATGAAGTATACCCACACTCAACCCGTAACTTCATTTTCGATCTTAAGCTTTTAAAAAAATCCAATCTAATATGCAAACAATGTAAACGCGAAAGCAGCGTAACCGCAACTGCGACTGTGAGACAAGTTTGCTAAAAAGGCATGACATGAATATTAAATCGGTCGGTTGGTAATAATATTGATAGTGATCATGATGATCATCCTCATCGTTTTTTTTTTCATGATGCTCTGGTATAACACTTTTCCTTGACTTTTAAAATATAAAAAACGAGTTTTAACCCTTTTTTTCTCCCTATACCTGTTACTGTTACTAGTATTTAATCTATGACCATGATATGATCATGAAACGGATTTCGGAGGTGTACCAAAACCAAACTGTTTTGAGAAAACAGAGTCCTCCTTTTTTCCATTCATTCTAATTCCCCATCTCGTTCTTTAAGACAAGTTATCTCTTTACGCATTTTAGTACCCATCATCAGTTACTATATATTAGAATTAAAAGTTGCGACTAGCGAAAAAAAAAGCTGTCAAGCAGGAAAATAAAATCCGCTATTCGCCCAACATTTTAAAATCCACCAAAAATGAAACCAAACCTTATCAAGAACAAAGGTATAAGCTCTGTGGTATCAGAATTCACTGATTATTTTTTACGATAGGGCGAGAATTATGCGTTTAAAAATGCCTTTAAAAATTATGACAATGCAACAACATAACACACCTCAGTACATTTTTTTCAAATATTGCTGGGAGTAAGGTTTTTAGGTTAAATATTTTTATTGATGGGTTGGTGGAGGGCACTTATGTAATTTGCATTAAAAATTAATATGAAGCGTTATCATTATCATATCAACGGTGTCCCATAAAAATATTTACTTTTGCGGGAGAGAAAGGAGGCGGTGGTCACAGGTCACAAACTCATAAGTCACATTTTTACCTGTTCGGTTGAAAAAGTATGTTATGTGTCAACATGATTACTTGGTGAGGTGGATGTGAGAAGGAAACCAACCCAAATAAAATATCATGCAATATAAATTTTTTATGCATGACCATTGCATGTAATCATCCACCCCCACTTGACATGACTTTCTTCGTGATTTACTTTTTTAGTCTGAGATTTCCTCTATAAATTTTGAAAACATGGCTTGTTAACTATTGACCTATTCTTATTCGGATCATTGCATGTTTCACATTTTAAAACTTTTTCACATCATAAAAAATGATAGAATGCTAACAAACAAACATGAAACACTATGTGGCAAAGGAACCATTTTAGTGTGCGCACAAAGATATGTGTAGGGACCATTTTATGATTTTATGCTGATTACACTTTCTTTTTAATTATAAATGTTGAAAAGAGGTCAATTATTAAAGTTTCACTGATAAAATTAAAGGTTTGCTTTGATGCTTGATTGACATTTGATTTTTTTTTCTTTAAAAAATTTTCAGTGTTGAATATTTTCACTATCGTCAAGTTTCCCAATGAAGCTTGTTGGACGGGAGATGCATTGAGAGCAGGTACGTTACGTTAAATCTTAACCCTTCACCTTTTTCCCTATTTATTTTCATAGTAAAATGAAAACTGCTATAAAACATCAATAAAAATAATCATAGTGAAAATCAAGTTTTTTTCTCTATAATGTATGTTCTTGTAAAATGGGAATAAATTCTTGATGATGATGATGGTAATCACGACAAAGTTGTTAATGACGCGATTTCTCCTTTTCTTAAATTATTTTGTGGCGAGCAGGTGTGTGCTACACCCAAAGAGAGTGCAGAGAACGAGGAGGAACCCCCTCAGGACATTGTGCCACCGGTTTTGGTGTCTGCTGTGTCTGTACGTTTAAAAAACTGATAATTACAATACATTTAAAATTTACACAAAAAAGGCTTGGGAGTGAGGTCAAACTTATTTATGATTTTGTATTTTAAAACACAAATTTAGTCGCCAGAACATGTGGACAAAGTACGAAAGAAAACTGCACCTACTTCACAAGCCCCCGTGAAGCCCGTTACGTGCCTCACCAGGGTCCCGTCATGAACTGTCAACTTCAAGTGTACAAAGGAGGATGGGATGTTTGTCAGCTTAGATTAGACTTTTTGCATTTCGACCTTGGACCACCAGATCCATGGAGTGGACAGTGTAACAAGGACGCTTTCCTTGTAACCGGATCTGCATACAGTCCTCCAGTTATTTGCGGAAAGAATACTGGTCAACACAGTAAGTAACATCATTCTGTACTACTCATGAAACTTTTTTTGGCATATCAAATTTGAAGTTACTAATTTCCATTAATTTTTCATTAGTGTACATTGACCTTGGTGGGCACAACTATGGACCTATTACTCTAACGGTAACTACATCGGGATATCATAAAGACCCTGGTTGGGATATTAAGGTATGTATGCACAATAAATTTGTACACTTTTTGCATCATTAAATTTGCCGTATCAATGAAATAACCTAAAATTCATTCAATTTTTTTCGTCTGTAGATTACTCAAGTAAGGTGTTGCGATCGGGCACCAGACGGTTGCTTACAGTATCATTATGGCGTATCAGGTATGCACCCTAATTTCTCTACAAACCATATAATTTCTATTCTTTACTATAAAAACGACTTTCATTTGCCATATAACAAGTTTCATTTTTTTTTCTAATTTTTTTTTTCTTTGCGCAGGTGTTCTCAAGTCGTTTAACTTTGACGGCTGGGATCAACATTTGGCTAATCAGTGGTACACCATTTGTGTCCGTATGGAAGCAGGTAAAAAAAAACTGCTGCAGTCTGCACTGAAATAATTAATAGAAAAAGTATGCAAATATTTGTTAGACAAAGTTTACAAAAAAGTATCTCTCTCTTAATTTCTTTTTTAGGCTTTTGTGCTATAAAATACGAGGAATGCGATCCTGAAAAGGGTACCTTTAGGATTTCAAGAGATGACAGTAAGTATACCTATTATATTTGCTAATTGTAAATGAACCAAAATGCAAATTCTAACCTGTTTTGATATCTTTTTTTGTAGAAAAAGCGCAGACTGATGGTGACTGTCTGAATCCCAAGAAAGCAGGCTCCTCTGATCACATTCTCATCCCTTGCGGCACCACCGACGGCAACAAGGTAAAAAAACAAGTTTTTTTTCTCTACACAAAAAGCATAATTTTAATTTGGAAAATATATGTCGTGCCATTTCTAACTGTTTTTTTAATAAAAACTTGCTTTGTTTCATTTAAAACAGATTCAATCCGGCAAGAAAAAGGGAGTACCCTGCGCCAACCGATTTTGTGGTACAATTTTCTGTTCTCTGGACAAAAAAGCGAAGGCCCCATGTCCCGTGGAAAGTCATACAAAGCCTTTCACCGTCCGCGTTTGCTTTGATGATGACGAATACTCCAAAAAGGAGACTGAGAATGTGGGCTTTTGCCTCAGATACACGCAACTTCCTTGCTCATCCCACAAAAAATAATTTACAGCTTATCTTTCTAATTTATCTAATCTCCATTTTTAATCACGCCGACAATTTTAAAAATAACCTATCTATCTACATGACCCTTCGTACCAATTTATTATTTATTTTTTAATTTATGTCCACGAAAAAACAAACAACTTGTTGTTTTATATACCGTCATGATATTTATCGTTCATTTGTATATAAAGTACACATTTGTAAAAAAACGGTGCTTTTGTTGGGTCTAAAAATCAAATTTGATCGTTTCCCTATTTATCTCTCTCTCTCTCTTAACACTTTTATTTTTGTTTCATTGTGTGCCAACTCAACAAAGGGATTATATCAATTTCAACCAATTATTTATTGAGGGTTTAAAAAAATATTTTTAAAATGATGAGCTGTGTAGCTGTACGTACAACTTCATTTAAAGTTATTTGTAGTTTAATTAGTATAGCTGCTACTATTATTGTAATATTTGCATTTTTACATGTAATATAGTCAATTATTTTTAAGACGGCAATGTTGAGAGAGGCGGAGGAAAAAAATATTAAAAATTAACAAGTTGTCTTAAGGTTGCAAATATTTATCATTTTTATACACTCAACACTCAGGTGCTCTACGAAAAATAAACGAAAAAGGAAGGTGGACGAGTTTTTTGTAATAAAAGCAGAGATAATTCAAAAAAAATATGACAGTGTTTTGATGACAAAATGACTTAATTATTGAATTGATTCACTGATAAATTTTATGTATCCTTTATTTTTTATTTCTCTTCAAGCTTTCATAAATAGTTTGTACTTTTTGTATAAAAAATCTTGCATTATATATTCATTCAACTTTGCTGGGCAATAAACATGCTTCCCATCGGTTACAAAATCACAAGAAATTCATTTTAAGCAAAGAAAATATAACTGAACACTGATATGACATAACTATTCTACTAACTAATCTGAAAATCCACACGTGGCACCCACCTACACAGCGACATTTCATTTAACCGCATATCGAACACAGACCGGGGCTCTGACATTTCAGGTCGAAATTCTTTAGGAAGGGATACCTCACACAAGAGCAATTGCTGTAATTTAACAAACGATAATGATTTGCAATTACAATGAATATAATATGTACCAATATGAAGACTGCTTTATGGATTTAAACAGAATTTTAATGTCTTACTTTAGCTAAATGTGTAGCAAGTCTTTGCCACGCCGTCAACTCCAACCACGTCGGCTTGGGTTTGCTTGACTCAATAATATGAACAATGTAAGTGGCATGATTAACTTGAGGACCTCCTTCGTACAAAACTACAAAACAAAAAATTACCACACAATATAAAAACCATCACTTATCTAAAAGGGATAAAATATTTAGCATTTACAATCATCATTAAATTTAACATACCATAAGGAGCTCCATAACTATTCCCCGTTTTAGGCACCCAATTCTTCCCCCTATAGTAATGATAAACAGCATATTGTGTCGGGAAATTAGGATTAGCAGTTACCAGATTCTTCCAACACTGCCGATAATCTACAGTCTGTCCTTGAGCATTATAAATTGCTAAACACCCAACACCAAAACTAAGAAATATGGCTTCCTCCGGCATTAAAATTAGCTTTTCTTCTTCCAACAAATGAGTATCTGGCTTAGGCATCTCCTTAAATGGTCCCAACCCCGGTCCCGACCCTCTTGCACCAAAAACTTGAGAACTATTTTCATCCTCCACATTTCCCCTAAAACAATTCTGATTTTTTGACCTGGTCACACTTTCATCTTCATCTACACTCATATCACTGATTGTTCTACGCCTTCCTTTACTAATTTCCTCTTCATTATCTGTCGCAATAAGCCCTGCAGCAGCAGGTTCCTGAGAAATATGAACACATAACTCTGGTCCAGACGACTCCAAATCCACCCTTATCCTTTTCGTAGCATTAGCCTTAATAAACTTTAAAGAGGATCCCCCAGATATCCCATTAGGCATAATGTCACAGGAATTATCTTCACCAACACCAAATTTTTTCTTGTAGTAAGGTTTCTGTGTAAAGCCAGTGTTATCGTAAGATGGACCTCGAAATGTTAAATTGCTTGTACCGAATGCACCCTGAAAAAAAAGATTAGCATTTTACTATTTTTATTCCTTACGAAACATAACGTGCGTTATAAATACTATATATCAGCAGTTTAATTACATTGTAATGTAGAGTATGCATATCAAAATGATTTGTCACATAAAAGTTCCTCCCATCATAGATACACCTGCAAACAGCAGGAATTTCCGTTTTCCCCAACGCAAAATTAGGAAAAGGAAGGCCCATGTCAACTCGACGGTGCCATCTTGTCTTTTTCGGTTGAGCACTTGGCCTGTGATGGCATCTCGATGATGATGACATCTTTTTAATACTCACTCTTGTCTAATATTTAATTGAAATGGGAAAAACTGACATGAAGTAGTTAACCCTCAACCTCAACACTTGTATCAAAATCAAAAGTTTCTCAACCAACAGTTCAGTAGTTTGGGAATAGTTAAATCTGTACACATCAATTCAATTAAGACATACAATTTTTAACTGAAAGAAAAAACCCTTAATTACAACTGAGACAGTTAAATGTTTAACTGCTTAAGCAAAGACGCAGCAGACAAGGCATTTTTCCAGCACCTTCTCTTCGTTTGGCTGTATGTCGTTCTGAAGTCGTGTGCTGAACAGATGAGTACAGTACAGATACATGCACCCACTAACACATTCCTTTTTTATGGTGCCATCCACACTACAAGATACAGAATATTATGTCATTTGCCCCTAAAATTGATTTACACTTTCCTTGTAGCATATGTCATTCAAAGAATATCATGTATCATTTCGTGGAATATCTTACTATAACAAATGATTGATTAAATGATGTCATTTTATGATGTGTGGATCGCCCCATGCATGCCTATTCTGTGTATTTACGCTACATATACATAAGTGCATTGTTTGTTGCTCGATCGCACAAGAGACGCTTGCTTACGCTTACGCTTAATTAACAAAAATATAACAGACAACTTGCGCTACAAACTCATTACACAATTTAACTATGCATTTTTGATGTAATTATGATTAAAGACAAACAAACTTATAAGTAAACTATGTAAAAATTAATCACCCAAGTTTTATGATTT
>JAQFXM010002753.1:0-23149 GCA_034693345.1 Entomobrya multifasciata
TTATGTAAAAAAGAGTGCATTTACACACATGAAACGTATTACATATTAGAGATTAGATATTTGAGAAGTGAATTTACGTTTGCTACGTGAGCTTGTGTGTATACTTGGTTCTTGCAATAAAAAATTTTCTTGTTTGTTTTGAACAAATTTTTCCCCCTTTTAAATAGAATAACCTTGTATCTCTTCTTTGTAGTCGAAAATAAATAAGCTCAGATAAATATATTTGTTTGTTTGTTAAACTGTGATTAAGTGTTCAATTTTCGCCCTATATTATATTTTTTACCAAAAAAATAATTAATAGTAATTTGTGATTAGTGGAAAAGGTCAAAAATAATTTGTTTGGCAAAAGATAGGTCACATTGTTGCACAAAACATTGGCAATAATGAATAAGCGACGGGGTGGTAATAATAGTAATCGTGCCTCATCAACAAATTCTGTGAAAGTTGGAGGAGTAGCACTTAATTCCAATAGCAATAGTGATAATTGCGGTGGTGGTGGTGGTGGTGTGGTGGCTGATGATGAGGAGTCCAATAGGTTAAATTCTTCGGCAGTCCGGAGAATTGACCCGACCTTTGCTAAGCTTCATGGAACCGCTAGTCAGGTTGCAGTGTACCGTTATAATTCTTCAACGCAATCATGGGTAAGATTTCTCATTTTGAATAATGTTTTTGTAGAACAATTATAATTTTTAAAGTGCATGTGATTTTAAACTCCCATCTTTCAAACTTTTTATTTTACTAATTGTTTTATTTGTAATTGTTGGGGTAGTACTAATCCACTTATTATTGTGATTATCTTCTTTTTTTGGATTTATTTTATGAAAATCAATGTTTTTTGTGTAGGATTTAAATAAGCATTAAATTATAAGATAGGTTTATTATACTCAATTTATTATTATCATTCGCCAGGATAAGACTGATACTGTTGGGTGCCTGTTTCTGTACGAAAGGTAAGACTAGACACCTTTTCAAAATGAGTTTGAAATTTAAAAAGTGTTTTGCTTGGTTTTTTGGTGACACTTTTGAGTTGAGGGGCTCCTTCGATAATAGCGCTTACTGTTGTAGAAAAAACAGTGTACGTTTGTTTTGCACACACACCATCATCATCGTCATTATGATGATGAGTCATCGTCAGCATGGCTTGAGGAATGCTTTTTTTTGCACACATGAAAATACATTTGCACGTTTTTGTGAAAAATCTTGCTTCGATTGACAGATCCTCTCACTCTTCCATTCATTTACTACTATGTTGACAGACATGACAAGTGCCATTTCTTCACGTTTTGAAAATGTATGAGTGGAGAATGGACAATTTTTTTTCCACATGTCCACTGTCACCACCACTTTCAGCAGTACACTTTAAAGTGGAACGAGTAAGTTTTTGCTTGGTTAGCACAATTTGTTTTATCATGCCGTTGAAAAGCGTGTACCACTTGTTCACTCGTTTTTAAATCAAAACGACCACTCGCACAAAAAAAAAACGGCAGGAAAGATGGGAAACCCACTCCTAAATTATTTCTCTACTTTTCTCAAATTATTGGAAATGAGTAGTTTCACCTGGGTTGAAAATGTTTTGCTTATTTTTTTGATGTCTTATATTCCTCCAGGTTATCTCAGAACTGCACCGAATTGTTTTAAAAAGAGGAGTATGTTGTGCATTTTAAAGTAGTATGGCTTGGCTTTCTAGTAATTCTTTTTGGGAAGAAGGTATGCGGCGAAGCAAAAAGTTTTTAAAATCATATTAGCTGCCAATGCTATTTATACGTAGTACTTCCACCACCTTCCTATTAATATGATATATGTTTGCTTATTAAATATTTATCTTGTGCTAAATGCCGCAATATTGTGTTCTCTTGTAGGGGGAAAAACGGCGATTGAAATGAAAGATGAGTTTACACGCTCCCACAACTACCACCACCATGATTTTTTTTCCTCCTTCTACTTCTCCGAAATACTGTTTTTGCACTGCACTCTCTCTCTGGTTCTCTCTGATGTCACAGTAGATAAAAATTTGAATTGCTTCTCTTCAACTTTATCTTCAGACTGTAACTGAATTAGAAAAGTTGACGCATAACTGATGTTTCATGTCATGTTGTTTTGGGATGCGTCTACCATCCATGGCTCTATATTATATTATGTCTATGAAAAAACCATGGTACAAAAGCATGTTGGGAAGAAAGAACAGAGAGATTTTGAAGGAGAGGAAGAAAGAAAAAATTGTGAAGGAATGAGTCCCAAAAAAAATAACGATAATGATTACACTCTGTAGGAGGGAATCAAAACTGGTACGGTGGTGGTGGTGGTGGAGGAGACGATGATGTGATTATTATATTTTTTTTGTTATTTCGTAAAAGTTACATGTGTCTCTTATATTTTTCTGGATCGTCAGAGATGAGAAAAGAGAGGAGGAAGAGAAACTGTTGTAGTGGTACTGGTGTGGTATTAGTGGTGGTTAAAGGATAAGTTTTAACCCGTGTGCTTTTAAAGATTGTTGTCGTTATAAAAACATATTTGCCACTGTGCACTAATGTTACGAGACAAGAAGAAAAAGATGAAAACGGCAATGCATGATAATATTAATAACTAACAAAATACTACCATTCCATTCAGTTTTAAAAGCTTGTTGCTTCCATATTCCTCATATTCAGTGTTGGAAGACGGTGGTGCGCGTTGTGTTTTTCGAACTATCATATCATGCTTGCATTTTTATAACGGTAAATAGTAGCTTTTTTAATATTATGAGGAGAGGAGGACTATCCCGATTTTACTACGGAATAACTAACGATGATACTTGACTGGTTGATGCTATTTATGTGGCAGCTGTGGTGATGATGATGATGACGAGGATGAGAATGCATGATGCATGCGGCATGCTTTTTTTTGCTTTCCATGCACATGTTTTTAAAAAATATTGGGAGTATATATATGGAGGTGGTGGTGGTGGTGGTTGTTAGATAGGTAGGTGGAGGAGGAGGGTAAAAAAAAGTATGCTTATGATATGATATAATATATTTTTTGGTGTGTAGGTTTTTCTCTAGAGGGATTTTATAGGGAAAAAATTGGTTCCATTCCGGAGGAGATCAAGTCAAGAGACTTTTTTTGTGCCGTTTAAAACGCTTTAGTACATAACATTGTATGTTTAAAATATACTGTTTTTCCAAGCTTGAACACCATTAATCTACACACTATAAAAATCGAATTATGTGTGTTGTTTGTCTTCCATTTGGTTGAGTTTTTGGGGAATAGTGGTAGGTTGTAGGTATTGGTTTTATGGGTAATCGTTTAACGAGATGAGGGATTATTATATAAGGTTTTAATATGGTGTAATGTATTAAAAATCTGCACCTACGTCTATTTCAATTTTTATCGTGTTAGAGGAGTGTGTACATGCTTGCATTGGATAATAATATCATGCATAAAAAACTGGCTAGATTATCTTTCAAAATTCAAATGGCAAAGTATCTATTCCTGGTATAGTAGATGATAAATTTAGTGATTTTTGTGTAACATGTACTGATTTTGTTATTCTTTTTCGTCGCGTCGTCCGGATTTAGTGACATTTTCGCTGGGAGACGATTTTTATAAATATAAATTTTTTTTCATGAAAATCTTTTAACACGTTATGATATTTAGATTAAAGTTTTAACGAAAATGGCTGTAAAAGAAGAGAAAAAATTGGCCTAGATTTAATACTTTGATCGTTAACTGAACATAAATGTAGATTTCCCTAAAGATATTTTTGTAAAGTAAACTATGTAATTTAAAGATATTGAAGGAGCAACAAGAAACCGGTATTCAAAGAAGCGAGCATAACTGAAAAATGTTTAAATGTCATTTTCTCGTTTTTGGCTTATGTTCGAATTACAAGAACGGAGTGGTTGCGGTGGCATTTCTGATTGTTAGTCATGGCATGGCATTTCTGCATGTTTGGGACACGTAGCTTAAGGTAGCCTTCATGTTTGAGGTTGAGGTGACTAAGGCACCTTCGAAAAGTTATGGTTAAAAGGTTTTTAAGAGAAATTTTTACGATTTTATTCTCATTTCTCTTCTATTTATGCACTACATATCATTCCACTTTATCACTCATTTCGCCTGGGCGGCACCAACATGCAATATTTTTGTTGACTGATGTGATGTAAATTAAATTAGTGCTACTAATTGAAGTTGCTCTAATTTTCGCATATTGAAAAGCACTAAGGCGAATCAGATCGTCCGGTGATATAAAAGTCAGACCAGGCAGACGTGTGTATTTACGCTTTCTAAATAATAATGTTAATGTTCATTTTGAAAAGTGGGACATCGATTGTCAAATTGTGTGTTTAGCTTAAGCTGATGATGATATTTTTCGGACTTATTACTCGTGTGGTAGTAGTTCCCGGGTGTGCATTTTCTCACTAGTTTTATGGGGATATTAATCTAGTTTTTTTTTTGGATATGATACATTAACGAGAAGAATACGTCAATATTTATTTTTGTGCTTTACCAATGCAAATGAAATGACTTAACCACAGAGAGTCTTGTAATAGCATTGTGGCAATATAATCGCCTGACTGGACGTCGTAATAATATGTAGTTTTGCTCTGATTCTCCTTGCATACACATTTCCCTGTTGATAATAACTACTTAAAGCTCTTTCTCTTTCCATTTCATGAATCTATGTAAAAGGCTATGTCTTACGAAGGTTGATATAAATAAATAAAAATTGAAATACAAGTGAACTACTTTACAGGGAGTACGCAAGTAGCGAAAAATGGGTGTAATATGTACAAGTTTTTTGGTATTTCAAAAGATTGCCTTTTCTCCACTCGCAATAATGTTTAACCAAACGATTATATGTATCCTTCGTGGATTAGCTTTAATGTGTGTGCAGTAGGACAAACTGACAAACAAGATATATGTAATAAGTATTCACTTATCGAAAATTGCGCGTGTATTCAGTATCGTAAATATCGTATCATCTTTCGGAGTTTTTATTGTTTTTCTACAAGGTTTGCTTACGTTTTTGTCTTACTCGGTTTTATTCTTGCAGCTGAAATACGCTGCGCCGCTGTGTATGACTCATAAAAACAAAGCGCTATGAAGGGTGGAATAAAATAGGTGAAACGTAATAAACTGAATGAGAAGGATTTTGAGAAAGGATTCGTTCGAATACAATTTTCCTGTTAGAAATTTAAAGGACTGATATTTTCCATACTGTGTGCTATCAACTTTAAGATGCAATTTGTGAACGGCTTACGCTTTAATTTATGCAGAAAAATTAGCTCAAGGGAAAAGCTTGCGCTTTTATGCTTTTTTGCTATTGCTTTTTTGCTATTGCTTTTTTGAGCTTGTCGACAAATCAATGATAGGTTGAGATGATGTCAGAATTTTTCCATTTATGCTTGACTGTGACAGATCATGGGCGTAAAGAATATATGCTTTTCATCTTTTAAATAACAGTTAAATTAATAAATTTGTAATCCATGTACTTTCAGAAATGTCCCACCGACGTATGGACTTGTCGTGATGAATCGTAAGAATGTGAATAATTTTATCCAGAAATTTGGACCTGACGGACAAGTCGTGTTACATAATCCTTACCTCTTGCTAAAATCAGTAGAAGATATGCATAATGATCCCGCAGATGGTATGTTTTTGCAGGATACTGATAACAATATACACATATAAGTGTCTTAAAGCCACATTATAATAAAAACTTTACTTTTAGGTACGCAAGCCATCCATTGTATCTGGTTTTATGAACCCCAAGACTGTGTGGCGACTGCGAGTATTCTGAGAAAAATGGGACTTAAATTTGAAGGAGAAGCCCATGACCAGGGATCTCATAGATTAACATTCGCCCAAGCAAATTCACCAAGGCCAGTACAACTGACGGGAAACGCACTATTTCAGATTTTGCAGAAAGGAAAGGTACGTTGTCGGAGATTTTAAAAGGATAGCTTTGGTTTTAAGCTATGTATCAGATATGTGTCATTGAAGAAAAGGCCTGACTTTTTTTATTTAGAAGGAAAGTCCAGTACCAATGAAAGAAAAGACGAATGGAAGAGTTATCACTGCCGAGGAATTGGAATCACAAATGCTTCACGAGTCCGAAAGAAAGTCACTAAATGCCTCTACACCAACGGTAAACCGACTCCAAAGATTTTATCCTAAACCATTTGTTGGAGTAACATTATTGAGAAAAATGTTTGTTTTTTAAATTTAATAGCAAGCGTTTTTAAAAATGGCTAATGCAAGCAGTAGAGATGTTAAACCAACACCCTTAACTAAAGAGCAACTCACTCAATCATTGATGTATCTGTTGGCGGTGAGTTTAATGAAATATTTTATAAACTTGAGTGCGTTTTTAAAGTTTAAGTGTGCCTTAAAGTTTTTATAACTATTTATATGTTTTGGTGTGTTATGTTCAGAATGATCCTGACTTTGTGGCGAGAATTCATGACGGCTACGTAAAGTCGTTGCAACAAGGCTATGATGGCAGACCCTTTTAAAGCACTGAGCTCCCAGTTTCTTATCGTTGAGTTTTCGCTTTTCATCAAATCAAATCTTTATTAATTTTTCGTATACAAACTTCTGAAATTGACTTTTAAGAGAAGTTTTATTATCGTATGTTAAATTTCAAATTAATTTGATTACATATCCTTATTTTTTCTGATACTTTGAAACGAATCAACTGGTTTCAAGACTGTATTCCTTATATTTGTGTATGGATCGATAGAAGATTTATCAAAAAAAATCTTCAAATGACTTCAAAATTCAATTAGTAATCAAAATTCAAAATTTTAATTTGCTACTGCAATAAATTGGCATTTTTAATTGGTTTAACATTCCCTTGTCGTATGATCATTGATTTACATACTTATTATCCATGTTTGATATCATATTGACCAGGTAACAAACTGCATAAGAATGGATGATTAATAACTGCATGAAATTATATGTCATATTATAAGAATTGAACTAAACCACGCAACATGCCATGATAAAGCAAACATTTTTTCTTTATTTATTGTAGTTTTTAAACGTACATTTAGTTCCCCATATATTACATATATATTACACATATTTCTTTAACATTTACTTTACTACTTACTTACTCCAACATTTCAAAATAGCTGAACAAAAAAATTACAAAAATTTACAAAACTATGAATTAAGCTGATACTACATACTTGCTACATACTAAGAAAAGTTGATGTATGCTTAAACTGAGGTAAAATCAAAATATATACTTTTCTTATTACTATTAACGTACACTTAATCATAAAAATGATGAAATAGGCTTCAGTACAAACTACAAACTTTAAGTGCTGATTATCTACCAAAACCGCAAACTTGGAATGTGCAAAAAAATAACTGTTTTTGTATTCCACAGGAATTTTGCATTTAACCGAACAAAAGATACTCATGCGTAATACTGAAAGTAATCTAGATCATCTTCTTTAGTTCGCGTTAAACCTGCTGGTTCTTATGGATACAATATTTTTATGCTATTCTAATAGCCTCTACGGATATTTTGTCGCTTATTCTATAGCTTACACTAAAGTTTTACCTGCACTGTATCTCCATGCCCCAAAATGTTTACCACAGGCTACAGGACGTTTCTTTTCTAGGATGGTTGGTTGCTGTATTTTCTCTCTTGGCCCATCGTCGTACGGATGTTACTCACACATTTGGGACTTTGATTTAGCGAACAATTCATGCTAATCAGTACATTCTTATATCGCTCAATATAACACATCTTACTTATATAAAATCACTCAATATTTAAAATGAATACATCAACGTAAAAAAAGCTAAAAGAGATTCTTGTGTTTTCTCTAACTTTTCACCTAGTAAAACGAGTTATCATCATCAAATTTAGACAAGGTACACCGTTGCTTGTTATTTAGTAGCTATGTTTGAAAATCATACAATCAGAGTAATTATTATAGTAACATGGTAAAGTTTCTTGATACTGATCCATACAAAATGCAAATAAAAATATTTCTTGTAAAAGCTAGCTTGTAAATATTGGATTTCTCTTTTTATGTAGGTATGAAGCTTGCTGACTAGCTTATAATATAGTCATTCAATAACTAACTCAATTCAAATAAAATTCATATGAATGGATACTAAATGAATCCCAAGCTTGGTTAAAACTCATTTTTTCTCTTAGCTCTCTTCCGATTCGTCCTGCAAGATACAAAAAAACCCTAAATAAGTTTGACTATATTCACATCATCGCGAGTCTAAGACAAATTAGTTGATAATTTATATATAAATCAACATACCGATAAAGGATACACAAAGGTAGTGGTTGTATCCCTTCCAAACATGTTTTCTACAATACACGTGTAGACTCCCATATCTTTCCAAGCGAGATTCCGAATAACTAGGCTACCACTTGAGCTAACCTGTATAATTAGCATACAAATTGTTTAAAATATGATGTGTCTATTGAATGTTCATGAAAAATTTTACGATTTAAGAAATGGAGCATAGTATGTGAGTGTGAACCCTACCTGATATTTCTTTCCAGAGATAATTTTCTTTCCATCTTGATCCAACCAAGTAATCTGAGGTCTTGGCTTGCCTACAGACCTGCAAGGCAAAGAAATGTGTCGTCCCATGGTTTCCATATGGAATGTTTCGCTGGCAATAATTTTAGCGGTTGAACCTTTCTTAGCCTTCTTGAAGGAAAACATGGACAAACGATACTCACAGCTTCCTCGGGAAACCTTTTCAGTGCCTTGATCAGCTACAAGAAGAAAAAACAAGTAATTGATAAAAAAACACCAATACAGATTCATGATGCAATCTAATTGCGTCGTAACATCATCATACAAAAAAAGTTTTCTATACAATTATTCGGTTATTCAGTTTTTTATAATGGTTTCGTACCAATCACAGACAAATGCGTAGTTGCGCTAACTTGCTTTCCCCTGTTGACTGCCACACAAGTATAGCGACCCTGGTCTTCCGGTTGGGCGCACTTAATGGGCAGTTTGGATTTAACATTAGCCATGCCAGAATGACCAAACTTGTCATAAACCACATTATTTCCAATTTCAATTCTATTTTTAACGCTTTCATCGTTCGTCACTATTGTCATCTGCACACAATTAAGTTAAAGAATACATCATTAGTCATTTACATTGGTGTATGCCTGTATGCATGTATGTGGTAACAACGATTAACAGGCTTCTTACCGATTCTATTGGCATGCCATTCTTCAACCAGAAAATTTTGGGTGGTGGAGACCCAACCGCTTCGCATTCCAATTCCCCATCTGAACTCAGAATAATTTGTTTCGTTTCAACGAAATCCTTTCCAATTTCTAGCCACATAGTATCCAGAGAAGGCTCGTTGTTTGCTTCTGTCTTGTCCGTTTCAGCATCTGTATTTTGGATTCCAAGAAAAATATAAGTGATTTTGGCTACTTTCACCCCTTTCCAAGAATCGTACTCATCATCCCCATTCATATTAAAAGTACAAATAAGAAAAGCTATGAATCACCTTCGACAAGAGAGAGGACGGGATCATCGTGTGTATCTGATGCATATGGCAAATCCCATGCACGTTTACCCTTGTGTGAACGCAGCACCTGGGAAAATATACATAATATATTATATAACTTTATCTAATGGTCAAACTTATTTCTTGTTCCTAGTAAGACATGGTAATAAACGTGTCAATCCATTGAATAAATCGCTAATAAGTCTTGTATCATTTATGTGTCAAGTTGCCCCGACATTCATTTACTATGTAAACATTAAAAATCTATCTATCTTCGGGTCTTGTGCTTTAAACCCCTCTTTACCGAGTCTTTTAAGTAAAATTAATAAGAAAACGTGTTTTATTCTTGCTTACCACATTATTTGATGATCTATCTGCACCAGGCCGGGCCACAACTTGACATAATGTCAGTCCAAACATCAGGACGGATAGACAGATGAATTTGCTTCCTTTAGGTTGAGGTGACATTTTCGGCGTTTTGATTTAATAAGTTACCACAAAAATATTAATCTGTAAGAAGAAACAATTGATTGTTGAATTTGAGAAGTTATTTTGCAAAATTATTATTTTTTCGTGTAATATTGTAGAAAAAATGCAATCAGAAAGCAAGTATCACATTACCCCAAAAGTAAAAAAAATAGAAATTCTCTATTAGCTTGTTAATTGCTTAACACGTCGAATCAATGCAATGACTAGCTTGTTTAAATACTTGTAAAAATGGTTGTAAGATGTAATGAGCAAGCTCTATAGTAAACAAAGTAATAATACAGTGATTGGGTTTACTTCATTAAACTGAGATTTTATTATCCACTGCTTATGAAAATGAACTTCTCACTCATGAAGTCAATGATGAAATGGCCGTATTGTCTTTTTAGAGATCAATTATATACATTTGAAAGAATCGCAAGAAAGGTTTTATACACATGTCTATGTATGATACATCGACTGAACAGGTATTGGTAATGATTTGATTTTTTTTGTCGACGAAGTACAAATTAAACTGTTCTGGTTTATGTGGAGTACATCATACATGCAAATATTAAGCTGTGTTACATGATACGTCTCATTTTGTATGGTTAACAGTGAGCTTTGTGTATCTGGGTGTATTAATGACGTTTTGCAGCAGCTTCTTCGACATTGAAATACTGTTTAACTTTAGATTTATCATTCTTCATTCTTTCCTGGGTATGTAATCATTATCATCGTATTGTCAATATTTTATATTTACCTAAATGCCAGGTAGTCAACCAGTAAGTAAGTTTAGATTTTGATTTTACGCAAAATCTGTAATGACGGCTAAATCTCTATGTGAAAGAACACCTTTACAATTCATACTATGTATAAAGAATAGCGTTTTCACTATGCAAAATTTTTGCTTTCCTTTTAATAAAGTAACTGTTGTAATTTTATGAATCATGTTTTATGTTGAACTCTTAAACGAGACTACTTTTACATCTTAAGGAATGAGTAATCAAAAAACAGAATTTTTTGTTGAACAGAACAAAATTGTTCTTCTCGGTTCCGGGGTAACCTGTGTAGCATTTGTTGCTACTATAGTTTCTGCACCTGGACACGCATAGTAACAAATTTCATAACCTTTAGAACAAAGGGTTCAATGCACGAGCATTAATTTTTAAGCTAGTGGAAAATTTTTAGTTTTCCAGGCGAACAATTATTAATTATGCTTTTAAAAAAATGAGACATTCGTCATCGCAAAAAGAAACACGAATCATATGAAAATATTGAATGCAAACACTAAGGCTACAAAATAGTACAAGATTTGCATTGATACTTTAAGAATGTCAAAACTTAAAACTGATCGACATGAACCCATTCAACCTCTAAGATTTTTTTCGGTTTTGCTACCATATTGCCAATTTCCAACCTCATAATTAACATGCAATAGATTTTGGCTGTAAATAGCAGGTAGTGCAAATAATTATAGAAAATTGATCCTGATTAAACCATGCGAAAAATTGTGTGACTGAAATATTGGATAAACTTGTTTCGATTGACTAGGAGATCGACAGATGCACAGTAATAGAAAAGATTGGACTACACATTTTGCGTAAGCCTTGAGACAATACTGACGCTCATGTTGCGTCTGCGTGTATTCATTTAATAACCGTTCATTACACATGATATGCGAGACATATTGAAATATAACTGGTTAATACTAGAAAATATTTCAAGTCTGATAGAAATAAGTTGATCACATTGGGATTTCTAAAAAAGTCCCTGAAACCAAATATTTAACATGCCTGTGAACAATTCAAAATATAAATGATCATTGGGTTCCAGAAATAATTTTCCTTTGAAATAGCCTATCATGTCGAAACCTAATTATAGATGTGATTTCGTTGCGTAAAGAACTCTACCGACTTTTTCTTATGAAATCCAAGCCCTTTTTGCCACACCGCACCTGCAAAAACATTTCCACTTGAAATCGATTTCAGGATTAAGTATATCACGCTATAAGTATTAGACTGCCACGTGAGCAAAACAGGTATATCTTAATCGGCTGGAAGAATTAATATAATTTACTGGATTCTAGTTTCTCATCATTTGCGAAACTTGTTTCTTTTTTGATTACCATGCCATGAATTAGTAGATTTCAATGCCAAGAATTCACGCAAACCAAAATTTTATCATTGATTTCATCATCAGCAAATTTACAACACTCTTTAAAATGGTCTAAGTAATTACTTTAAAGTCATATTTCTCACAGATCTAAAAATACAAATATTTTTAAATCGTTTTCGGATACATGCCTTTGCTTTACTTTTATTAATCTATTTCTATTCTCACGTATTATGGATTACTGGTGATAGGGATACAAAAATACTTAAAGGTAGATAAAGAATTCAAAATATCTCTTGAAACTAATGTTATTGACTTGAGTTTATAAATTTAAAATTGTCTTGTTGTTGTAGCTTTGTATCTATTTTATTGTGATGATGTTTATGTAAACACCAAATTAAAGAATGGGATTTTAGTTTGAAAACTCATAAAATCAAGCCCAAAATTAGGTTTACGTGCTTTGCAGTCCATTAAATGGTTTTTGTGTTATTGCGTAAGAACGTTTTTTTCACATCATGTCATGTAAGTTTTCATACATTTATAGTATTCAGAATTTTAATCAACACTTTTTTGTTGACAACAAATCATTAAATAGTAATTAAAAAATGAAAGAACCTATTTATTTACAAGTAGGGACATGTTTACATGAAAAATCAAAAATAAACACATACAAAATTCATGTAAAAATTTATGATCAACAACTTAAATGATTATTCCTATGATAACTTTTGAAAAAAAGTGTCATAAAGGTCGTACAAATATGAAATACATTATCGTTTACTGATTTGGTGCCTATCAACGTTTCCCGTATGTCATGCCGCTTGAAGTTCATTGATGCTTTGATGACTTTCTCAAATTTCCAACAAGCGAAATAACTTAGTTTTCTTCTGGAATCTTGTCGTTTCTGAAGGATATTGACTGTATTTCAATGAACAATCCATTCCACATATTTTTCTCTCCTGTCTAATTGTTTGAATGAATGTATGTGTCAGGAACTAGAAACTATTAACATTTTATGTTGTTAATTGTTTATGGACAAGTTGAAAGGTGAGTAAGTGATGGGTGACAATGCGAAACTAATGATTTGTTTATTTAAAAACATCCTTAATGAGGTTTTTAGTCCTATATTCCTTCAATGACGCAAATAATTTAGGACAAATTTGGCAACGCTAAAATTGGAAGCATCGTTAATTTGTTAATGTCAACCTGCCCCATTATTATGTTTACAGGAAACCTTTACTTTTATTGTAAAATTCTGTTATTTTAACCTCAAAATGAACTCAATGGAAGCAGATGCGAATTAGTGTAGGAAATAAGACTCACATTAATTTTAACAATTCATAACATCATTTAGCATCTGCTAATGTTCCTTAAATATATTTAATTTATTTTTTCGATGCCAAATCTCCTAAATTTTTAGTAATCGATGATCAAAATTAGTTTTTATTTCTTTAGTAAAATTAGCAGATGCACGTATTTGACCCGGTATTTTTTGGGGTTTTCAATGATAAATCACAACATAATGTAGTGTTTTAGGTGCATCAGGCACTGGGTAAATTTCGATGAAAGTACAATAATTTCTTACTATGCATATGCATCTTATATGCCACACAAAAGTAAGCAATTAAAAGTTGAATGCATAAAGGTAATTGATTTGAGCAGAGGAAAATTGGCGACAGGTGCCTAGTCACTGTGGACAAAGGTTAATGACCAAATTTGAAATTCAGTTACTAGCTCTAAAAAACCTCATTAAAATACTGCAGCTGTTGTAATTGATTGAGATACTATTACGCTCATGCAAACGGATGTGTTAAGAAATATAGACGAAGAGATACCTCATTCAAAAGGATTATTATCACAATTGTCTACTATAAATGACCTCTAACAAGATCGCGATAATATTATTTTTATGGAACTGGTGTTAAGGTGGCATTATCGAAATTACTTTTTAAAAAGATATACCAATAACGTCGATTCAGCATAATAATTACTGTTAAATGTGTCATTCGATGAGTACGCGTAACCTAAGATAATAAGAGAGGGTGTAATGTTAAAAAAAGATTATGAAAATTTGGTTGATTGTCTTTTTTGATAAGTTGCATTGTAATTGTATTTAAGCTTATGTAAAAGGTGTTCATTTACAGACTGAAAAATCTTCATACAAATTTCACTTTTAATTATAATAGTTTTTTCACATCCCCGCACGAGATACAAAGCCGACAAATTCTTTGAAAATGCACTTGCATTGACATTTTAGCTAATTTTTTTGGCATTGCATTTCTTATCAAAAGACACATGGACTATGACCGAATGAACCACTCTACCCTACAAATAAAAATGAGTTGATGAGGTTGTTCGGCAATGTGCATTCAAAACGACAAGAAGAGAAATGAAATATCTTATTACATGAAAGGCTTGCATTTCACGGTACGTTCTTTACTTTCGCAACTGCATTAATAGTTTCATTCTTTCAATTCCTGTCTCTCGGCTTGTAAAATGTATAATGGGTTTTGGCACAAGCCTTGTCCCAACTTTGCATAAATCAAAATCCTATCTTCATTAATCATCTACTTACATTACACTTTAATTGTCATTTAGCAATAAAGCAAGTAATGAGCTTAACATATGTGTTAGCATTGAAAAAAAAGTTTTAGTGCTATAAAATCTCTGATGAAAAGGTTTTCACTATCGCACGGGACGGGGTAGTCTGCCAATTTTTAAGTGTCAATTGTCTAGAAACTTTGATGAGTAGACAAAAATTCTTTATCAACTTACTCAACCAGTTGGACTGTATAAAAACGTAGTATGAAAGTACAAAGAAAATAATATTAAACTTTAATGATCGTGTTACATAATTAATTTGCCATCCTTTCTTAGTTTGTCAAACTTTCTTGCATGCATGTTGAGGAGTTTAAGACGTCTGCGAGAATCCGTAATAAGCTGGCAAGGTGTATTGAACTTACTTTTAACCAGACTCAATTATCCTCACAGACAAATTAGCTTTATTTACCCAAAAGATTGTTTTTAAGGGGGCAATGCTGTGATAAAAGTAAACATTTTTACATAATGATGATTGGCTTACTATACTTGCATATTAATTACATTACAGATGTTTTTAATTACTTTACTTCTTAAATGAGTACGTCTAGCCAAAAAAGTTATTCGCCTTGTTGTCTAGTCGACTATATTGAAAATGTGTACATTTGTTTGAAACAATACCAAAGAAAAAACATGTTGCATAATATTTTGTTTCAATGTGTAATGTCCTAAATTAATTCATTTATAGTACAAAAATACTCAAATACCGAGTAATTAAAATAGAGCATTGACTTTTTTGTAGGAATGAAAATTAGTAAAAAAATCTCTATTTTGTATATTTCATGTTAATTTGAAAATGAGAGATCAGCAAAACATTGACCAAAACAGACATTCATTTAGAAGGCCATCGCTAGTTGGTCTTTTACAAAAAAATGAAAAGAAACATTGAATATGCTTTTAACAAAATTCATATCAAATTTTCTATTTATTATGAGTTATGTTCATGAATTACAGTATGGGCAATGATACAGATAATTTACCAATGTCTAAAAATTGAATAAGTGTGACTTCACATACAAAAGCTTATATTATGCTACACACCACCTTCCCATCAGTTCCATCATTTATATGGCCTGATATTATCGTTTGGTGTTAAATTTCACTGTATTGATAATCCAGATATTCAAGATGAGCGAAGCATGATAAGTAATCTTCTAAAGAAGGCCGACCCTTTAAAAATCAGTACAGGAAATGTTTCAGCAAATATGTACATTATACAATTCGATATTTTCCGATTTATCAGCTCATCAATCTCATGTTTGACCAAAAGACATATTTTTGCCCAACTAACGTAATGCCCAGTCAGTAAAAAAAATTAATCAGAAAATCACAGGATGCTGTGATTTTGATGCTTTCAGGAAAATGTGTTCATTTAATATATGTAGTCATGCTACTATATATGTATCGATAACAACTTTAAACCTTATAATTGTGCAAGTAAAAAAATCGAGAAAGTTTAGTTATAGCTGTAAAAATGTGAATAAATCTGGATTTCGTCATAGCGTCACATGAGTAAAGTAAACATATGTATTACAACAAAAATTTGAGCACAAATAATGCTGAGTCGAAGAAAGTCATTCTGATTTGATTGAAAGTGAATTTATGAATGAAAACACAACAAAGTAGGTAGGGGAAATTCGTGTATCGTATGACAATTATAATCTGCTTTGACACTTTTACGTTTATGAAAATATGAAGAAAAAACAAGTAGTTGGTATGTATATGCAAGTCAAAATTTGGTACTGGAAAACTTGTTAGGTAAGTAATTGCTGACGTTTCATAGGCGTGACTTTTGATAAAAAGAGTTTAATATGAGCATTTTTAACGATAAATTAATTCATGATAATACTTCAATATACATACGTGTATGTTAATGAATGAACAGAACATGAGCAAATGAAATAAAATAATCAGTTAATATGCGTACACAAAAATGAATAAATGCGTCTATTTTTTAATACAAAAGTTTGTATTCATTTTATTCCTCTGAAAGCTAGCCGTCTTATCAATTATTATGATCATTACCATTTTATGGATGGTTTTACACCAAGTCGGAGTCGTTTCATGCCTCATAAATAATTCTCGACCATTACAGAGATAATTTTTAACTATGTGTGAAAATAAAATTACTTTTAAAGTAAAGTAAAATGTAACTTGTAGCATAAGAATTTTTTCTATGCTCATCAAAACTTTAATGCAACTTGAGAAAATATATCTACGCATTTCGTAAATTTTCAGTATGTACATATATTACGATTATACCAAGATTTTCTACTTTTTTTGCGCTTCGGGTATTTTATATTTTTATCTAATTTCAGATTTATGTATATTTTGCCTTTGCAAATCAGAATGAATGGTGAGTTAAAATTGTTTCTTTATCTGATGCCTATCCCCTTTTGACGAGACTCTTTTAGTCAAGCCTATTTCCTGCGGTCAAGCCAACAAAGTTTTTTTTCTTAGGAAAATCCATGACATCTTTTAAAATGCGTATCTGATATGTAAATACTTAAACATAGTATCAAATGCACATGATTTCACACGTCATGGTGGATTCCGACTACTAAAAAAGTCACATTTCAGTTAGACCTTGATTTTCTTTTACTTTGTGTTAAAAGATTCAGATTAGATGCGTTGAACTTCAAAGGTCTGCGATCTGTGTGATTATGCGATGCGACCACTTTGAATACATTATAGTAGTAAAATGATCTTGAACTTTGGGACTACTCAGTGATATTTCGCAACAAAAAAGTGTAGCATATCAATAAAAATAATATTAGGTATATAATTATATGAATATAGTATGTGTTTTTGTCTGTCTGGATCTGGATTGTTATCCATGCTGTACTGTTAGGTTTTTTGTTTTATTTTTACTTACTTAATTAGTAGCATAATTTAGAGTTCATTACTGGAAATTTGATATGAGTGTAGGTGGATGTATAAGTTTCAACCGTGTGACTTGATAATGTGTTTTTTGCGAAATTTTACGTAGGCATATGAAATAGTAAATATGACGAAATAGGTGGGTTTAAGGATTAAATATGCAAAAATAGAAGGGTATTATCATATAGGATGAAAAAGGTAATGAACTGTTATTCTTGATGAGTAAAATGGTGAAAAGGTTTACTAGGTTAGAGAGAAAATAGTAACCAGAGCGGAACTGAGAGTTATAATCTGGAAAACTTGTGTAGGATTATTTATGTAAATTGTTGGAGTTAAAAAAAAGTGAAGTAATCCTTTAGGCTGAGAAGAGAAAATAAAACTACTTCAAAAAAGAGGGAATCTGGCCAAGAAACACTTGAAGTCACTTTCTTCTTTTAATTTAGTCGTGACAGTTATTTTATAAATAAAGCCAAAGCTAATTAATTTATTGTGAGTGGGAGCTGTTTGCAAAAACCCGTTTATGTTTTGCATGTTCTCCACCAACTCATGAATTATTGGCTTGCTTTGAATTATTCTCTTCATAATACTTTGTTGTCTCTTGCCTCCCTCTCATAATATGTTCGTTAAATTGAAAATGCTCATATACTCTCTTGATCTGTTCTAATATTAGAAATTAATTTCCTTGAGTGCCTCCTTTGGTACTAAAAATGGATAAATCTTTTGGATGCGATTCATGTACATAATTTGATTCTATTGTCACGTTTCTTGAAAGATTAAAATTAGTTCCGCTATCTCTATTTTTAAAAAATGAGTCCATGAAAAGATCAAAATCGAAAATACAAAGCAATCCAACTAGTATAAATACTTGGTCTGCTGGGTGAATGCATAGCTAAAGAAAATTGCAACGGATGCTGGGTAAATGTGAGACGTATGAAAAAGTGAAAGCCTTTGTAAAGCACAGATAAACGGACACGACACAAGAAAGCTAGCAGAAAAGAGTGAAAAAATTAACGGACTTACGCAAGATAGGTGGTTTGGTTTGTTGAATCACGACACGATTGTTGTCACGGAACGGAACTGAATTGTAGCGTTTCCTTTTCGTATTTGTTGATTAGGAGAGTATTGTTTTAAAGAAAATATCTAGCTTTCTTATCAATCAACAGTGTAAAAAATGTCAATTAGCAAGCCACAGGTGAAAGACACACCGCAATTAAAAAGTATTCCTTCACTTTCCTACTCAAACAAATGACTTGGTATGTATGAATGTATTTAAGACAAAGCTAGTGAAAGAAAATGTTTTAACAGCTTTGCAAAAAAAAGTTAACTTCTTGTACAACTTGAGAATCTTCCAGGCCTCAATCTGCTCGTCGACTGTCATCAAATTGGTCAATCTTGTGGGCTTTTTATACTCATGAGCCATTTGTCATTTCTGTCTCTTTGAACATTCACAGTGAAAAAAGGTATTCACTGTTAGTGAAGGTATAATACATGATAAAATGTAACCATAACCAATGTAACGTGGAATGTAAATGATATGTATGTATATGCACAAGCCAAGAAGGAGTTTGATATTTAGAAAAACTCCGTAGGTTTGAATGTTGAATGATGATGATGATGATGTGATGTGATATGATGATATGCATTGCATTGGCATACATGCATTTAACCATGTACACGATTCAAGGATGGATATGAAAGATAGATGGATAAAAATGTAGTTCCATAAAGCCAAGCGTCTTCATAGTGGTCGTGTGGCCTATTATCAAGAAACAAAGTAGTAAAGAGAGAGAGAGAGAACAGTCCTCTGTTATGTAGCTTGGCTTGAGGTAAGTCAGTTATCGTTGAGGAGGAGAAGTGCGAAGTGGAAAAAAAGACTTTTCCATCATCCGTAACAACTTATCAGAGGGCTATCTTTAAAAAAGATTTATCTCCACAGAATGCAATGTAGTTGTAGCGTGGCCACCCTACTCGCCTTACATTTTTTTACAATTGACATATTCTTCATCATTGTTGGTACACAATTGTCGAGTAAAATATATTCCTGTTTCTTGATAAATCTTGATTGTTTGGAAAGATACATTTTAAAAGTATTTGAAATATAAAATACTGTATTGAAAATACATAATATAGATACATATACATACATACATAGAATATATCGGGAATTTTATTGCGCTACTCCCATAGTTTTTTTTTGATGAAAGATTGTTTGTCCATTTTTTACTCTAAAAAATGGTCAATTTCTCTGAGAATTTATCTACGTGGGGTTCTGTTGGAAAGATTTTGTTACCATTTTTTTCTTATCATTATAATTTTTATTTATGCATTTATTTATAGAAGACCTTTCAATTTTCCGTGTTGCGCATCGTCATCATCGTCGTCACCTTATCAAAATCAAATTTAGAGCATTGGGAAATCTTTAGGAAATATACATGGGTTATTTGGAACTGTCAAAATGGTTCACTTAAAAAAATGTACTGAAAAGATAAAGAGAGTAGAGGAAAGTTATAATTTTACAATATCAAATTGGTTTTTTTCCTTTTGTCTCCTGCTCACGAGAGAATAATTGGCTTAATAATGGAAACAATATACAATACATGATTTGATATGGTGAATAGTGTTACAGGATAGCTGTATGGCCATTATCTTAAAATTTAATCGATAGACGTGCTCACTCCATTGCAGTGCTTAACAAAATTAATTATTTATACGGATTCTAAACAAAGGGTACTGTACTCAAACAAGAAGGCTGTCAATTAAAAGGCTTCAATTTTTTGATATTTCATCTCATTTTACTCGAATTTTAGAATTTTAAATTTCAAACATTTTAAATTAATTCTTTCATCACGTATTGGTCATGTGATACCCGTATTCAACTGATTGATGTATTTGAAAAGTGGCATGCACCCTTTGATGTTCATTAAGTGATATTTGTTTACTTATCACATGATAGTTAGGCATGATTAAGTGTTGAACAGGTCCGGGTTACACTGTTCTGAATATTAATTCGGATGATCTTTGAACGTTTTTGTTGTCACCCATGCAAATTCCTTACGAAGCTGATAAACTCTTTTGTTGTTCTGGATTGGTCCCTTTATTTGCTAACCGCCCGTCATCTCGTCACGTCAACATTTGAAATTGACATACCTTACTTTATTTATAATCCATATAGTATAGATATAATGAAAACATACATTCCTCAGAAGAAATATAGAAATCATTTCGCTGTAAAATCTAAGTACTCAATTATCACAAATCAATTTTTTATGGCTTCTGAATGCTGATCGATACTTATCAACTTTTATTGCGACATTTACAAAAAAATCAAAACCTCTCAAATTTTTAAAGTCGTACAAGTGATAAGTTATACGCTTTGAACGTTCGTTAGAGCACGTAAGTATATATCAAATATATATCGTACGATGGTAAATAGAATATACGTAATATAAATAGTTATCGTCATCAGTATCTACCTACTTTATATACTAAAATTTACATAATTCAATTTTTGAAATATAAAAATCAGTCTTGAATTTTAAAAAAATGTCTTGATGCATTCTATCGTAATTTTGCATAACTTTCTGCGTAATAAATGGCACATCACACATGCTACAAAATGACATTCATGTATGTATATCTTATTTATTTCCAATCGTATAACATTTCCGTTTAAATATTTAATTGTGGAATGTGTATCGTAATCTTTCAAATGAATGGAAAGATTGAGAAAAGTTTTCAAAAAAATCTATTCAGCTGAAAATTGCGCGTGTAGTTTCACATTTTTACTTTATATTACGATTTTTATTGTAAAACTTGAAATAATTTTCCTACCCTGGAATTCTTTTGAACAGTTTGACTTCACTTGACCCCAATCTAGCTATACTCATTTATATTCAGATATATATCATTAGTATCTCACTCCAATCTTGAACCTACCTTGGGGAAAAAGTATGAATAATGATCACACGTACCTTATTTATAACGGTTTTGTTTCTGCAAAATTAAAATCATCATTTCAAGCTTTCACCTTGGAAAAATTCGTTCGGTCATTTTGAGGTGATTTCGTTAATCGTTTCTCACGTACGTCGTCACTCATCACTATCACACCTCCAACTACTTGCATTGTTTCATTTTTGAATAAATGTGATGGACAGCCGTCTAACCCAGTTGTGAACACAAATCAATATCTCGTTCTCTTATTTACATAAGGTTTACATTGTTTATCAACGTTTCTTCTTGGAGAAGTTCTTAAAGTTAGCCAATATGTTTGTTATTTTCACGCGATTCTTTTTTCCCAATCTTTTACCTTTGCCCACTGTTAAATTAAATGAGCAAATTGTACTCTGATATAAATTATCATTCTATTAGAACATATTTCAGCTGCATAATTTTTTTATCACGTAGAACTCCTGGAACTAATTTAATAGGGGAACGGTAAAAAAAGCTAATCTCCCACATTTTGATCAAAATAACGGAAAAGAAATAAAAGCATAGCATTACAAACAATTGCAATTGAAAAAAGACCGAATCTGGATAGGATTTCATTCTTTAAATACGGCTTTGCATTCGACATATTATGCCTAAAATTGATGATGTAATTTAAGCCGACATTAACATTTGGTGTCCAAAGCCCCGATAGAGCATGCATGCGACAGACTTTAAATGCGACTTCTTCAACAGACTTTACCGGGCAACCGGAAAGGAAAAGATTGGAGCGGTTATTGGGGTTTATGTCTAAGGAGGTAGACATTAAATAAAGTAATGACTTGACAGCAAGCTTCACCTTTAACTTTAACTTTAAGAATGCAACGATGGATGTTAAGAAGCAAGGGGGTCCTCCAAAATCGCAAGAGAAGTCAAAGGTAGTCCGAAAACCGGTAACATCTATGGGATTCCACGTTGCTGATGCTAAGGCATGTGTCTTCTGTGGCCTGACGAACCATAAATCGGATGGGTGCCGTAAGGCTCAGACTATGACATACGAGGAGAAGATGAAGATCTTAAGGTCAAAGGGACGGTGCTTCATATGCACACTACCACACCGAGCAGTGGATTGCCGTAACAAGGCAAGAGTGAAGTGTGAGACATGTCAACAGTCTCACCTGTCTATTTTGTGCAAGCTAGTCAAAGAAACGAGTTTGGATTAGGGAGGATGCTGGACCACCGGCTAAGAAACCAAAAACGGGTGAGCAACATCAAAGTGAAACCACTATGGTTAATCAGGTGAGTAATGGCGACGTGTGTCTCCCTGCTCTTATTGGGCGCAATGTTCCTTCATCATCACTATTATCCTTGCTGAGGGTGAGAGTGGGGAGGAAGGTGGCAAGCAGCTGATTAAGCTTTGTGATATTAAAATTGAAGATGGGGAAGTTGTGAAAGATGCGCTTCAGATTCGTGATGTTAAAACTGAAGATGGGGAAGCTGACATGCAGCCGATTCAGCTTCATGACATAAAAACTGAAGAGGGTGAAGGTCTCAAAGAAGCTTTTCAGATTCGTGATATTGAAACTGAACAGGGGGAAGCTGACAAGCAGCCGATTCAGCTTCGTGATGTTATGAAGCTGAATCGGCTGCATGTCAGCTTCCCCATCTA
>JAQFXM010002754.1:0-23148 GCA_034693345.1 Entomobrya multifasciata
AAGGTGTGTTTAATATTGAATAGTATAACTACATATCTCTGAATAATGCCAAAATGCATGGAAATGGGCAAATGATTTAATTACAAATTCTAAAAGTAATTAGTTTATAAAATTAACTTTATGGGTATTACAAAGTATTTTCTTTAAATGTATACATTAGACATAGCTTGTAAGTTAAGTTAGAATCAAAGCGACACCGTATTTTAAGATTTACGACAGTGATAACATTTATTTCACATTTTTACTATCCTGGTACGTAAAACGTTGTTGTCTAAGCTCTAAATACGAAAAAAGTCTATAAATATGTAAAATCTTCTTTTTTTGCATTTAAAAAATCAAAATAGTTTGTAAAAGTAATTGGTATTGAAATTGAGACTATATTTGTTGAATTAGCGATTACGAAGCATTTATTCTCAAGTTCAACGATTCCCGGTGTCAAAAAAGACGTGCAAGTTTCCTATGTCAAAATCAAAATTTATCAAAATGCCAGTTGACATAGTCGATTCGAAATATTTTATGCACACTAGTATGTATAGACCAGTTTCCAATTAAGAATAAAATTCTGACTTATTTGATATTTTGTCTAAATTCAAGAATAAAATTGTTTTCCTTTTTTAAATTTTGAGATATAAATATTATTGAAGCTTGTAAAAAACCGTCGCAGTGGCCTACAATTCAATTATAATGTAAGAATTTGCGCTGCAGAGAGGACTTTAACTATTCTAAAAGTGGATTTTGATCTGTTAAGAAAATGAAAGTTGAATTGGTCGTGTAGTTTATATGAAGAATCTATACTTAAAATATTTTGATTGTGTTAAAAATATGTTTTTCGAAAAACAGTCACTATTACTATTTTTCGTAGTGTGACTTTGGTCGACATTTAATTTTAATAAGTTGCAGTTTGATTGACTTTGTATATTCGAAAATTATTCAACTATTATTGTGAAAGCCTACAATGTAATTATGTTCCTTAGAAAATTGTAACAAAAAAGAAAATAAATAAAATTTTCAAAAATTACCCGCCAAAATATAAATGCGAATTAATTTTTTTCAACGGTTTTATGAGTTTTGACTACATATTGACTACATGAAATTCCATTTTGTGAGCAAAATAAGAAACCATATTTTTTTATTGTATCAAGTTAATTATTTATTTTCATTTTCACTTTAATATTCTTTTAGAATCAAATACTTTACATGAACAATAACTACCACTATGAAATATTGTTTTTCTTCGAAAAATCTTCCAAATAGTGCACAAATTTTTTAACTTGTCTAGAAAATAGTAAGACTTGTTTTCTTTTTCCCTTGTGATTTTTGTGTGTTGCTACTGGACTCGATATTCACATAATTTTAAAATAAAAAACAGGCCGTAATTACGAGTTTGTTTATCTTTCTAAAATAATATTTTATAGCGTGCATGTACGTATGTATGTATGTATATGTGATTTTTACGTATGTAAATACTTTTTACCTTTTGGAATCACATTATTTAATTGTTTGTGTGTTTGTTTGAGTGATGTAGTTTTGATTGTGCATCGTAGACTTTTGTGGCTTTAGCATTATGTCATCGTAAATAATTATGATTAATTTTTAATTAATTTCTAGCTCATTTTTCTGAATGACTTGTCTTAAAAGCTGCAATTTGGTTAGAACTATTGTACGACCATTTACTACATTTTAATTCATTGTCCTCATCGTTTAGCAATTATTATGGACTACATGTACATGTATTTTTATATCAGAGAATCGTGTTCCAGTGAGACCTTTTTTAAAAAGATAATTTTTCGTCGTCAAGACGGGAAACATCAGTTTTTATTGCTATAATTGCCTATAGTTTTTGGAAGGTGCATAGAAGGTTCAGTTCTTTATTTTTTATTGAAATACTGAAATCTAAATGTTTTTGTAAATCGAAAAGTTTAACTAAAATGCAGAGAAAATGAATTTTTACAAGATTTATAAGGATTCGGCTTTTCTTAAACTCAATTTAACGGTCAAATATACGTACGCATTTTTTTCTGAACGAGCCAGCTAACATTTACTTTAAGTTCCTTTTTGAATCCATATTTAAGTTACGATTATTCAAAACGTTTCAGAAGTTAATATAAGGCAAGTCGCCAAATGTCATCTTGACTATACACTAATAATCTCATTGTTCTTCAAACTACAATTTACATTATCTGGTCTGGTCTCTTGGCGAGACGTATCAATTTAAATTCTAACTTTGTAGAACGTTCAATAAAGAACAGCAAAAATTATAATTGCTCAGATGAAGGCATTCTTTTTGAATCCAATATTGTCCCAGTTGTTTACGTTTACAAAGTTTTGCACGAATTTATTGATTTCAAGGGCTACTTTTTTATTGCCTTAGGAAAAAACCCGTTCACCATATAATTATTCTCGATAATATCTAAATATCTACTATTATCATCCTCTGTATACTTCAAATTCAAAAAATATTTCCAGCTTACGTTTATAGTAATATTTTTATAATTACAGCTTTTTGACCATTCATTTAGTATGGATTTTATAGCCACCTGAGAGTATTAACAAATTAACTTTTAACAAATTAATTATTTTTAAATTGCATCATATCAATGGAACAAGACTGCATGAAAACTTTGAACGGACAAGATCAAATACGAATTATACACGAATTACGAATGTACGATTATGTAGAGTTGTGAAAACTATTTAACAAACATCTAATTGATGAACACACAATATTTGCGAATCGAATATTTTAAAAGTTCACTGCCGATGCTTTACACAGCAATAATAATCTGATTCAAATTGAACGCATCTTTTTTATTTGTTATATATAAAATGAGGTGATCATCATCAGAAAAAGTGAACGTGTGATTTGAAGTAGTTAGTACGTACGCAAAGACGCACGTATTTTTTAAACTTGTAATTAATGGTACCTAAATAACTGAACATGCCTTATTTTAATATTCATATGTGAAATTGGTGCACTGCAAATATACATATATCATAGCCCCATTAGTTACTGGAATGAAAGCCTATAATGGGACGAAAAATAAAGTAAAACCTATCATTTATTTTTATTTCCGGAAGAAATTTCTTAAACAAATCAGGTAATCTCATATCAAGTTTCCCTGTATGCATTGTCAATAAAATAACAATAATAATCTCAAATATATCCATAATCATAATAACAACCTTAAATTTGTAGTAATCATAGTAACTGTAATTATCATGTAAATAACAATAATAAAAAATTAATTTGTCGAGTTAAATGATAGTTATATTTTTATGTGAAACAGTGAAAAAAGTTAAGATTTTAAAATAATAACACTCACTATTTGCGCCTATAACTGGTTCAACTAAGTGTGTAGTAGCCCTATTAGCGTTGTTGAAAGCGGAGAATAATTAAAATAAGTGTGTATAAAGTGTAGCAAGGAGAATGAAATGGAGGCTATAAAAGTTGTAGAGAAATCACATAGTGAGGCGGCTGCTCTGCTTGAGAGCATTCCTGCAACTCGAGCCCATGAACCGTTGTGTGGTCTTGGGGGGATGTCAAGAAGATGGGTGAAAATTTGGTACATGTCTACCATTTCAATAGGTGGGTGGACGTAACGCCTCTTGAACCCTATAAAACCATACCAGCAATGTTAACTAACTTTTCAAGGATCATTTAACTAATTAAATTTGAAATTTATTGTGCGATAATTACCTGGCCCTTTTGCAAAAAATATTGTACGCATCTCCGTCATATTAGCATATCCATGAACACCAGCCCAATAATAATCCCCTGGAGCATCCCGAGGAATTTGTTTAGAACTCTGAAGCCCTCGAATAAAGTAATTCGGCTTGGCGACCACCAAAATATCTTGAACTAGTCTGTTGTTCTTATAGTGAAAGTAGTCGGGTATCTCCTCGCGACGGTAAACGTCAAAGCCTTCTTTCCCTTTTAAGCCCTCGTAAACCTAAACAAGGAGAAAAAATAGATTAGATATACACTGGCAAAAAAAATAATTAGCCACGTTCCAGTAACCTTTCATACTCCACTGCTCACATTCATTCACGCCTAATTAATTCCTTTTTGGAAGGATGATTACCTGCTCCACTCTTTTTGCATAGGGCGTTATGGCTATCACCCCTCCCCTGTCAAGCACCTTGTACACATCCGAAGCATTTACGTATTGATCCAATGACACATAAGTTACATCCGAATCTTCTCCTACCCACTTCATACCGTGATCACTCGTAATTATTATGTTGACCTATTTACAAAATCATTAGAATCTTAATTGTTTTCATAATAATTCATCATGTCACCACCATTGGCATTTATACTCATTTGCTAAAAAAACTAACCTTTTCATCCAAACCAGTATCGACCATTTGGTCGAGAAAGTCGGATAGCACGTTATCCACGTCTTTAATAGCCTTTCGAAGTTCTGGAGATTCGGGGCCGTATTTATGGCCAATGTTGTCAATATGCTCGCCATATACCTTTCAAGTTAAAAAAGCACATTTATTTATAGCCCCTCGTTTTTCAAAATGTTATGCCATGTAGAAACAGAGTAGTTACCATAACTAAATCATAATCCTTCTGTAAGCTATCCACAGCGACACGCAACGTATCCCTAATTGCTTTCACTCCCCTCACCTCCGTGTATCCCAGACAAGTCTCGGGCTTGATTTGATCAAAGGGAACATCACATCTGGACCAGTACCTCAGATACGCTTTCTTTTTGTACCTAGTCGCTGTTGTCCATATCGGCTCAATTTCCTGCCACCAATGCTCCATTTTCGTGGTCGTATGATTATTCAAGTCGAAAACAGCGTCACGTTGTAAGTCAAACATGTAATTTCCTAGGATCCCATGGTATTCGGGATATACCCCAGTATTTATTGTGGTCCAGCAGGGGTACGAAACGGAGGGGAAGATGGGTTCCACCCATTCCGCCTGCACACCCTCTTGAAGGAATGTAGGGAAGGCTATTAGCTCATCTTTTTGGTTCGCGTAGTAGTCCCATCGGAACCTTTATAGTAAAACGATGCATTATACATTTATATACTTGTAATTTATGAATATTCAAGAAATTCATGACCTCAGATTAATAGCAAAAATGTTTACTTTTTATCTAAGGAAACATTTTAGCGGAAACAAAAATAAAACATTTTTCTTTCTTCCAATCTTTTTTAAAGAATTTCCTTTGAATGTGGCAGCAATATATTGCAAATCATTTTTATGGTATTCTTCTTTTATTTTTTATCAAACAATGAAAACACACAAGTTATTCATAAAAGAGATCCACCCACTCACACGATATCTCAGGTAACTGTGCTTTAGGTAGACTCAGTTTTCTTTAAACATTTCTTTATTGTGCGTGACCAATTTGTTCATCATTTGTTTTTTTAACGGAACGATAACCAATTGTTATCATGGTAATGGTGCTGCTGGTAATTGAATATTTTTTTTGGGGAAACACCCCTCCTTAAGCTAAGCGGAAACAAGTTGGTGCTGGCGGTCAATGACTTGTATCAAATGCTAAACTGTTCTCCGGTGTTATTTTTTTGCCAGCGCATCGGTTTTTTGATTTTCTATTGAGAATTCAGTTGAAGGGCGTTATCATAACATTATTACGCAACGACATGTTCCACAGTCTACCAAAACGCTTTTGACATTTTAGGTTTTTTGCTGCGTGCGTACATTTATGACAGGTTAGGGATGTGGGGAATATTATAAAAGGAAGGAATACAGCTTTTTTTCCACGCAGCACACACATTGTCATCATCGCGGTATTACAAAAGGTAATACAGTAAATTGATTTACCATTTCATTTTTCTTTCATGTTTACACAGTTTTTAACGCAAAAAAAGTTAGTAGCTTGTCTATTTATAATAATAGTAATCCCAGCAGAGAATCTTGCTGACTAGCAAATAATTCTGGTTATTATCCGTGAATAAAATGCACCATTGGGAAACAAATGATGTGAACTTTTTAAAAACTTTTTTTTGTGATGGACATGAGCATATAAATAGCATACAAAAGATTTTCTTATATATCTTGGAACCCTGGCTGGATAAATAGAAAGGGAAAGGCTTTTGATGTTGGTGTGTGGTTGTCGTGGTTGGAACTGAGTACGTGACATACTGACTGTCATGCGAACCAATAATCTCTTTTGTGCTTTCAGTCAAAGACCGAGACAAAAAAAGACAAAGGTATCATCGGAATATGACGCGTAGAAAATGGTGAGAGAGAAAAAAGCCTTTGTTCCTTTGTTTGATTGTTTTGTTGACAGGCATACAGAATAACAATTAGTAATGACTAGCCCGAATATCTGGAGGTAGGTAGTTCCAAGAAGACCTTTAGAGATTGTATGCTAAAGTGTGAAAGGATAATAGACAAAAATTTAGGTATGACATTAAATGCCAAGTCAACTAACTCAACAGGAACTATGTTGATGTTGATTTGATACTACGAAAAACAATCCCAGCTACTTGTGCTAATATGACGTTAATCGCAGTTTTGAAATTGAACTTCATCATGGCTAATGTCATCAATAATTGCTTTGTATAAAATAATATGACAATCTTTAAGTGACAAATCTTTTGTATGTGTGATGGTTTTTACAATGCTGATATTTGATATATGGTTGAATGTATATTCACTATCCAATAATAACGTGTTGAAAATAATCTGCCATTTTCAGGTATTATGCGTTTTATATGCATTGTTATTATAAAGAAGTAGCGGAAAATATGTATTTTGGATACAACCAAATTAAATTGAGTTCAAATGAATCTATTAAAGTATTTTGAGGCACACTGTTCTTATCTTTAACGTTTGTTTGTTATAGATACGCAATTATTTTAGTGACAAACTCACATCCAGACGGACATGTTACACGGACAATTCTCTAGAGCTTGTGTATAAACCTGGTAAATGTCTCGTTTAGATGGTCATCATCATCCTGCTGATGATGATGAATAGTTTATGGGAAAAGATCACTTTACAAGTAAAAGGAAAGGCGTGTTCCTGCGCCTCCTCGCTAGTCTTTTTTTTATTCATTCCAGAAAAGCACATCGAATAACAATCTAATCTCCATCAGATTCCATGGAATTGCTGTTATGTTGTTGCCGCTTGGCGCTCGCTGCTCCTCTAGAAGCTGCTTGCCAGTTTGCCACCCACCCACGATATACTACCACCACCTTTTTCCCAAAACCAAGCCTAACCACATGCCACATCCAGTTTGCATGTTAGACTAAAAGCGTTCGCGTTCTCATGTCCTTGTTCATTTTTTTAAAACCCTTCTCCTTTCTTTCAAACATCATCAATTCCACTTTATGAGGAACAACTTACCCGTCCAGCATGATAATGAGCAGTTTGTGACGGGAAGCAGAGCCCTTTTCTTCGGAAGAAGACTCCACTCCATCACTGGTGCTTGCTGCTTGGGCTGGCGATGGAAAATCACACAAGAACGTTAGGGTGATTCCAAAGGCAAGGAATAATTTAAAGACATCACACAAGGATTTCTGACTTGCTTCTTTCATCTGGAAAATAATAGAGAACAACGGCATCAACATCATCATCGACTAAACCAGCTTATTTCCCAATATTCCCATTAAATCATCTTGATCATGATACATAATGGGATACTTTCCTTGTAAAAGTGTCAGCATTCTAACAGACATATACACCCACGCACACACACACACACACACACAATGATCATCACTACAACTTACAACGTCTCGCTATAATAGTATGAGTGTATCCCTTTAATGGAAGAAAGAAATAACCCTTGTAAAGATATCATAGCAAGTAAGAATAAATCAGAAATGCACATTATGAATGTAAAACATATATGTTATATATACGCGTAGTGTCCATACCAGGATAATGTTATACTCGCATTAAAACGTTTTATATGATCATGTTTAAGTGCGACACTTTTACGGCTGCGAATTGTTCCAGTCTAAATTATACGTGTTTACAGTTACAACCAAGAAATCTTTTTAGTAGATGTAGACAAGTAGCATAGACTGTGTAGTCTATAAAATAAATATTCATTACTTCGTTTCCTAGAATTGCTTTCGGTTGTATGTGTCAATATATACGATACTATGGCCTTTCTTCCGCTCATACTTTCACTTTTGCAAAAACTATCATCCCAGCCAATTAAATAAAGTAAAAATTTGGACTTGACTGCTGCTAATTGTACAAGTTTGAATTATGTATAGTTAGTTGGCTTATCTTATTATCATGTCCGACAGGCGTCTCAAACAATATATAGATAGAGATACACTGAACAAAATCTCAGCAGTTTTGGTATAGCCTGGCAGATATGTGGGTCCCGCAGGACTTTATTTTTTGCCAAGATAACTAACAACAGCGTGTGGTTCGGTTCGAGATTCAATCTAGTTTTTGCAAGGTGGTTTATCAATATTATTAATCTTTATCTGTGATCTTTCTTAATAAGGTTCAGATGAAGATTATATATATATATATATATATATATCCTAAAGGCTGATCATGAAAGTATAAATTATAATTGTTAATGGCTATACATTGATCTTATTTTGTTTTTGACATTCATGTGGTTCTAGGTTCCCTTTTAATAGCGTTGGTTTACTAACGATATTATGTCGGTCGATCTTTTTTTTTCGTCAGATTATAAAGTATAATCTGTCGCCTGAACGCGTACACATTTTCTATCCAGGGAACATGAACATATCATTTCATAGTAAGCATTTGAACAAACTGTCAAATCAAAAGAACTGTGAAATATGTCAACAAAAATTGAGACATCATCACTCTAGTTATTATAAACAAGCTCATAACTGACGCCTCTCCAAAAAGATATCATTGATATTATTATTATACCAATCAGTGGACAAAGTATTATAATATTTTGCTGCCTTGGCATTGCATTATATTCACAAATCTATGTGCATAGTGCATATAATACATGCATGTGGTTCTGTGTCTGTGTTGGTGTCAATTTATCCTCTCTTTCTCTGTAAACAAATCTGCTTTATCTTCTTTACTTGCTTCACTTATTTTTACTTTTTTCTCAAAATTGTTTCTAAAGACAAACATGATAATAAAAAATCGACTGTCTCGGTTTTCCTCCTCACATATATTTTGCTTGCAATGCAATAGTGTCCATTTGAGAAATCTAGTGGACTAGAAATACATACAACTAAGCTGTGTGTACAAGCTTAAACTTAATTAGACGTCTGCACTGAAGCATCTTCCAAAAAACACAGCTAATCTGACATTACACTTTTTTATACCTACCCATGACACTTATTTTTACACTTTATTTCAATAAAAAAGCCACAAACAAAGAAGAGTCTTTACTGTTGTTATATTCCTTAAGAAGCTAATTCTGTTAAGCTGTTTTTTTATACGTTTATGCAAATTTGTACACAAGATAATAACACAGATTACATTAAGAAAGGGTTCGAAAATGATGCAAGCAAGTAGTGGAGGATGATTACAGTAATTAGCAAAATCACTATGCCAATGCCATCATCATTTCCCTTGAGAAATCCATCTCTCTTTTATTCTTCGTCTGGGTCTATCCTTTTATACGCAACAACTCATCTATCTATCTTAGCTATTTGATCTGTCTTGCACTTTGAAAACCCTTTATTGCAACCGTATTTTTTAGAGGGAAGACCCACAAAATAAAAAAACGTGTATTTAATGTGGTGGCTGCATCTGTATCTCTATCTATGTCTCTCGGTGTGAATGTGAAAGAAAGCCTTGGAATAAACTTGCTTTGATGTTGACTCGCTGGCAAACATGCAAATTCCTCGTGATGATGATGAAAATAAACATATAATATTCTCTGTGCATTTGCATAGGTATGCATATTGGTATGTATGCTTTGTGTATATACTTTTTTGTACTTACGGTGAAAGATTAGTAGGTATCCACATTATCTCTCTGGGAATAAGAAGAAAGCCTATTTGCCTTGCCACATGAGGACGATAACGGCAAAGGAACAAGTTTCAATGTCAACAGCGGCGGTGGTGGTGATGATGGCAGGCAACATGAATTTATTTTCCTGTATATTTTTTTAATCAGGCGGTGATGATCATGCTGGTTGGTGGTTAAAATGATGGAACGGTCGAATCCGATTATTATTATTTATTTGCTTATATGTTGATACGAAATAAATTATTAGAAAAAAACGAACGCAAATAATTTCTAGATATTTTTTGGCGTAAAATCGCCAAGGAATAAAAAGGAATGATCCAAGATTTATAAAATAAAATTTATGTAAAAAAAAATATGGAACCTCGGAACAAAAATTTATGTAGAACGTTTATAATCACTTTTTTCTTCAAATTTCAAAATTATGTATTTTTTCTCACTTAAAAAAGCACTTGCACAGAATTTCCACCTAGTCGAGTGTACGACGAGCTGCAGTCTATATGCCGGGAAAAGAAAGAGAAAAAAAATTATAGACGAAAATGTAGAGATCTTCTCGTTCACGTGGGCTGAAGAAGGAGAAGATGAAGAAAAAAAGAAAGAAAAATAAAATGGTTCGGGAGCAAAGACGTTCGGATAACTTATTATTGTGACGTGTGTTCTCTCTCTTTTTCTGAATGTATCGCTACTAAAAAACTTGAAAAAAAAATCTTTGAGAATAGAGTTCTTACATATGTGAATGAGAAAGATGTGATCCCTTTCTTTGGGAGAGGTGCCGTTATTGCTGATTTCGTTTTGATGATGATAAAATCACACTGCTTTTGTGCTCAGTTGAATGAGTTGCCTTGCTTGCTTATTTGCTGTTCGTCTTTTCTTCTCTATATTTTTTTCTCCTTCTTTCCGTCGAGTCGAGTAGTGACTTGACTTGACTTGCTAAGCTTTTTTTGTCTTTTTTTATGATGAGAAATCTCTCTCGTCTGTGTGCATTTGCTGGTGATGTGATGTGACTTACTCTTCTGCTGCTGCTCTTTTCTTTGATGAAAATGAAGCAGTAAAAAAAGTCTTCAACAAATAATGAATACGAAATCAGTGTGCATAATCATCATGATCATGATCATCATCATCAAAACACCAAAACGAACCACACTAAAAACACTAAACTAAATTACGACTTTGCACTTTTAGTGAAAACCGACACAGGCACACAAACGCAGGTCGGAGTAAAATAACAGCCAGGAGTTATGAGAAAAGTGTGCTACTCCGTTTTTTATGTATGACTTTGTCTGAAACAAAAAAAATGAAGCACTGTCATTTGGACATTGAAATAATAAACTTTTACAAACCAAAACTTGTACATGGATTATTCGCCTTGAGTATGTTTTTATTATTATGGTCCTACTTTTTTACCCTTGTTTTTGGTGAAGTTATTACTATTATTAGTAATATTTAAAAATAACAGCATGTTTTCATTATGCATAAAATACTCAAACAAATTGTCCCTTTTTGTTATTTTGCTATTGCTTCACTCAACAACGATTTTTGCTTCTAGTTTGGTTAAAAATGATGATGATGGAAAACTGTGAAAAGAAAAAGAGACGTTGATTGACACTTTTTCTTCAAATTCAATACCTATCCATGTATTTTATGACTTGGTAGTTCACTGGATTGATTGTTTTTTTCATGTCTTGAAAATAATGACAAGGATTTAAGCTGTTACGCATAAAAATAATAATAAGTGGAATATTTTTTTGGAAATAATATGTATCATGCATTCAATACTTGCCCAAAAGCTATTACCAGAAATACAGGTAAAAAATCCTCTTATCATAATCCCCCTATCTCCAATAACAAGAGTGACTCTACCTACAAAAATGGTATGTAATAAACAGTTTTATTCAATTATCATTCGTTCATTCCAAATTATAAGTTAGGTAGATATGTCTGTTGGTAAATAGTAGGTATGCAGTATGTGTGCAGGTAGAAAATATAAATTGATAAATTCATTCATTGAATGTCCAAAAGTGAAAAGGTTTTTTCTTGAAGTCACAGCAAGAAATTACAATTCGCTATACATTCTTCTCTGAAAGAATTGCATGTAGAAAATTGAATCGACCAACAGCGCTCCACATAATAACAGCCAAGTGTACACGTGGGTTTGTACTGTCACTGATTCTAATTTTTTTTCCTCCCGTAAGCTTTTCCAATAACCATTAAAATCAATAATACCAAGAAGTTTTTTTATGTGGTAAGTATAATGAGTGTGGTATTATTTTTTCTATGAAAATTACCAGCCATCACACATGCCATATATGAATGTACGCTATGCAATATATCCATCTTAACCTTTAACTTTTACCCACTTCCCCAAAGGGCTTAAATTGTAAACGAATTGTCTTACACATTTTTTACCTACTTATCCAATCATTTGAAATGCCTCTGAAGCTAACAGAATAGTACTTTTTGGGGGATTACCTTGTCGCCTTTTATCTGATGCTTCTTGTTGATGATAATGTTATTATGTCGATACTTTTTTTCAGAAAAAGAGAGAGAGAGATTTGTTACAAGTTAACTTGTCAGTCTGCAAGTATGTATGTGTGAGGAGTAGGATTTTTTTGTATCAGAGTGAAAGGATTGATTCTATTTAAGTATTTTTTTCTTCTTTCCTTTTTGGTGGACTTGACACAGAACACAAAAACAGTAGAAAAATAAGTTCAGAGCGAAGTTCTCTTGCCAAACCTTGTTTATAGAGAGAAACTGAGCTGCGATGCGAATGGAACTACCACATCGTCACATCATGAGAGAGAGCACCGTTTTTACCCAGCCAACAGCACTATTGTTACTGGTGTGCTACTCCTAGAAGACTGCCAAAGAAATTCGTCTTGCTTTCCATCATCATCGCGGCGGCGACCATTGCATTGCATTCTCATACAAAAAAAGAGTCTCATAATATCATCATATCATATCATCCTTCCTACAAACAAACCCATTCTCTACTATTTTTCTAAACTGCAACCTTACTTTATTACCAACATACAAATGTATCTTGTACTTTTGCTTCTTTGTGTGTACAGTTTTCCTCGTGTGTGGAGTAAATACTTCCAAGTTCCAAATAATCTTGTCTACTAGAGAGAGAAAAAAAGAGTGGAGCAGTTGTGGAATAGAGTTGAGTAGAGTTTTAGAGTTGGATGGATTGGAACAAGTTAGTTCAGTTGAGCAGTTGAGAAGAAAAGTAAGTAAAGTGGTGAGGAGAACGTAATGCCTGCTTAGTGAATATGTATGAATATGTGTAGCTACTCACTTTTTAAAGCTATTCAGTTAAGAGCTATAATGCTACTGAAAAAGTTCGTCGAGGGAAAAATAAATGCTCACTGCTTTATTGTAATGTAAAGGAGAATGGAAACTCGCTTTGAAATATTATACTCAAAAGACTCATTTAGGTTTCATAACTTATAACAGTGGAGTCTAGATTATGCTTCATAATTCATGTCACTAAATTATGATTTCAATTTGAAAGAAAAAATAATATTCATTGCATTGGGGAAAGTCCTTTGAATAATTTAGTAAAACTTATTGAATTGTTATCGTCAGGTAAAAAAATCGTAGTAATTTGAACATGTTTATAGAATTGAATTTAATTTTCATCTTGTAAGGCACGCTAATTATTTTAAAGATTTTGGCGGCCCTTCCTTACAGCAAGGTATTTTACTTAATGTATGATATTGTCACAATCAACTCTTTAGACTAGAAACTTAAGATATGTTTATCTTAGACTAAGTGAAATACATATCATAATATGATTTTGCAAAGTGAATAGCTGTCTATAGTATAGTTTATATATGTAATTTACAAAAGTACTACATATTATGATAATAAAAAAATAAAAGTTCCACGGGCTGAACTTGGCTTTGTCACAGAGAAAAAATTACAGAATGAGAGAATGACTCGACTTCCTTCCGTTTTTTCTTGCTCTTCTCTTCTCCCAATGATTTTTTTGCTTCACACGCCGAAACACTACGTAACACAATACAGCATGGCTATGTCATTGGCAATGCTATGCCTTTGCAAAAAAACAAGCTAGATAGAATAGTTAAGAAAATAGTAAAAAAAATACACTAAAATTTTGCTGAAAGCTATGAATTGATACGCTACTAATCGTAAATAAGCTGACATTTCCATACAAAGGCTGGGAACATGTTTATATATCTGTTTGCCACACACAAACACTCTCAAGAGCTACTTAGCAAAGAAGGATGATATAAAAGATGGACTATTTTTTTGTGGTGATTTTTTTTTCTTGCAAGCAAACCAGGCAAAGCATATCATGGAAGCAGCGTGAAATGTGCAAAAAAAAAGTAAAAGTAAGTCAGTAAGACAAGCAAGTCGAGTAGTAGTAGTGAAGTGAGTAGAGCAAGAAGAAGAAGAGCACAAAGAGAATATCCGTTTCAGCAGATGAGCAGCATAGCTTCAGAACTCAGAAACAGCATCTTGCTCTTTACTTTTTTGGCGAATATCAACTCGAACGGTCGTGGCGTGGTGGTGGTGGTAGTATTGTTGTTATTGGTGGCATTGCCATGTGGTCCTTTCGCTGACTTGAAAGATAAAGAGAACTTTCCTTTTAGTGGATATGCATACATTTATATATGTAGAAACATGTTAGGTGGTTTGGTTTGGCTTTGGCTTTTCGCTGGCTACTTTTTACACACACACGCACCAAACGTTTTGCATTGTATCTCTTCTATTCACCAACCAGACAGACATAGACAACCATGCTATTTTCTTCCACTGTACATTTTTTATTGAATAAATTGCACTCGTTTCTCTCATTGCTCTGCTTTTTTATGTATGTAGCATTTCCGTTAGTTTCGACAAAGATGTAAGATGTGTATGTGTGGAGGAAAAGTGGAGTAAACCGATTTTTTTTATTCTTTGGAAGAATGATATGATATTATGAGTATGATGATGATGATCATGATAGGTCATTTATTTATGAGGAATTCTCCGGGAAAATGTTCCGATAGCAAAAGAAAAAGGGGGTTTTATGTAAAAGCATGTTCCGTTGCAATTTGCTTTTTACGATGGTCTGAACAAGATTACAGTTCTGTCAGTATTATTGTTATTCTTATCATTAAAAAGACTGAGAATTTAAGGAGGATCATTAACAAGAGTGGGGATGGTGGTGGTGGTCATGTAAAAAAAAATAAAAGCCGATCTGTTCCGTATTAAACGTTTTGTTCCGACTCCAGAACCAGATTTTCCGAACAAGACTTAATTTCAGTGAACATGTATATTGTATGAAAATCAGAAGCGAGACCCGCCCCTTTCAAAAATACACTTGTAAAAGTATCATTGCAAAAATTGAACATTGGCAAGGCGCAATGATACAACTTTTCATGATTCCTTTGTCAAATGAAAAGGAGATGATGATTGATGATATTGAATTTTTATTTCAACAGTAAAATTGAAAGGTTTTAACCCACATTTTATTGAGAGAATAATTGATAATATAACAGGATTTTATATATTTTAACGTTTGCCTAATTTCATACATTTCGAAGGAATCAGCGCGATTTTTAATTATAATTAAATACATTACCCTAAACATAAGGAATGTATAACAAATACTTTCTCAGTAAAATAAATTTAATTGTAATAAATTACCACGAAAAACACTACAGTTCATATTAAAAAGATGTGTTTGTAAATTAACGTGTAGACTTTATAAAATTAATTGCGGCCTTAAACGACAGAGAACAGAATAAAATTAATTGAATGTAGTCCTATTAACTTTTATTTAAATCGATCATACATAGTTGTGTTTAGAATACACTTAGTATCACACTATTTTGTGTACTTTAAGTAATTACATTTTAGGAATGCAGCGAAAGGAATGGTGGTCATTGGTGAAGTTGGTGGTCCTGATAAGTTGACAATAACAACAGGTAGTTGTAGTCCATTTAACTAAAGTATTTACTATGTTACGCTCACTATTTTTCACTACTTCATAATAAAAATATTTTTGCTTTACAACGTTAAGTTTAACAAACAGTACGTTTCCTTGTGCTGCTGCGATTTACATATATTTTTTTCTATTTCTCTACCTTACATACGTTTCGTTCTGAACTCCTTTTATTTTGGAATGCGTAAAATTTAAAATATTAACACCGGTCTAGTTACATTAAAAAGAACCATTTTGCTACTAGAATTAAAGACAAGTTATCCATTGCAATTCTATTTCGAGATACGTATAACTAAAGTATGTAGCACAGTGGTAGGCGTAAATGTTACTTTTTTAAAGTCTGGAATTAATTTTTTAAATCATCCAGAAAGCTGGTCCTGGTCCACCATCATATTTGGAACGGTGGAGCAGAGATTTTTCAAAGGCCTCGGTGGTCGCCAAAACAGAAGAACCGATAAAGCTGCCGTGGTATCGGTATGGAGAAACGTTAACCTTAAAAAATTTGGAGAAAGTAAAATTAGACATTTTTTTCGAAATTATTTAAAGAAAGTATTTAGGAGTTTTTGCAAGTACTTTTGGCTTGAGATGCGGTGGGCACAACTTGACCAGTTCACTTTCAAGTCTTTCGGGGAAGCCAGGGATCATGGTGCATCCTCCCACGAGCAAAATATTTTGGCTCATTTCTTTCCGAATGTCTACCCCACAGTTCTGAAAGAAAATAAAACATAATATGTATACACAAAACTACGAAAAAAGAGTTTTTAAATGAAATATATTTTTTACTAGTAAAACCCTACCATAATGCATTTAAAAATCATTTTAGGAAGACTGTCGCAATCAAATCCGTACAGCCCAGGATCAAAGAATCCTTCCCCTACCCCTCTCAGCACATTCTGATTTACACCAATCAAGTTGGTAAATGAGAGCACATCTCTTAAGTCCATTTCCACCGTAATTTCTTGTGAGTCCTGAGAAGGTCTTCGAGAAGAAGCTGGGGTTCCTCCGACGCATACAAAATTTTCTGAAATGAATCGGAGCACAAGATTTTCGGCGGGAGTTGACAAATACAAGCCATTTTCCTGGGGCCCAAGTCCCTGACGAAGGGAATGTTTGAGAGGTTGGCCTCCGTAGGGTGCTCTGGACCAAGCTTGGCTGAGAATAAAACCTTGACTGACAGGTACAATATCGCATCGTTCGCCAACGTCACAGACTATGCCATTGTCAGTGCTGTAGGCCCAGAAGGCGACGACGCTTTGGTGGGCAATCATTACGCTTCGAATCTAAAAAACCAAATTATTTGAAATAAAAATTAGGAAACCTCACAAAAAGATAACATAAGTATGTAATTATAAAAATTTCAAAGAATGAATTACCTGGAAAGTGTTAAAAAGAAGATCAAGAATGCTAGTACGGCACTTATTATCCACTCGCCGGGGAAGATTAAGAATAAGTCTAAAATTTTCAGGCCGAACATTCAAACTCTTGAATATTTTCTTCAAGAATCCTTCAACTGCTTTCACTTCGATTATATTCTACAAACCAGAATGAAATAAAATGGGAAAATATTATAAAATTCATTTTATTCCCAATGTTGAAACAAGTAGTGGGAGAGACGAGACGTGTATATTTCTTACCTGGCACATTTTTGAGGTGCACTCGAAAGGAAAAGTGATTTTAGCATTCTTACGGTAGTCAGGCTTGTAAACATCATTTCCATACACCATCTTGCCACTAGTCAAATTCTCGGACATCACAGACGCGAAGAATAGAGCAGGAAGGGTGGCTACGAAAGAAACGGGAAATTATTATTTTTAAATACTTATTTATTCATTAAATCTTTTTTTAAATTTTAGTTAACAAAAATAAACTTACGTTGATGCGTTAAAACGCCTGCTCTAACGTTCGAGGAGCCAATGTCTACCAAAATAATATCCCGAAAGAGGGATGGGCTTTTGGGTAAAATAGGAACTGCAAATTTCAGAGTTGAGGCCATTTCTTGCTCCAGTGCTTGGACCCATTGTCTGGCCACCTCTGGGGTGGTGCATTGAAGCACAAAGTAATGCCCTTTCTGTAAAATATACATACATAAATGTAATAAATCAGATTTTATTTTTCCAAATAAACTCATTTTTACACGAAAATCTATCAACTTACTCCGTCATCTACACCGATGATGCGATTAGTCATCCCTTTGCCCTGTAAAAAACATAAATCAATTACTTTTAAATTTAAAAAAACTTTGCAAAAAATTCATCCCTTTTCTTATGGCAAGGTCGTACGTGTTCAGGTCCTACAAACTCAACAGGATCCAAAAAGTCCACTTTACCCCCAATAAGATTTATTGATTGAAAGAGATCCTGGCAGTCATCCTTCTACAAAAATGAAAAAAACAAACAATTTGAACTCATCTTATTTCAATTTACCCTCTTAATTGACAAATAGACTATAACTATAGTTTACCTCATATCCATTTAGCTTTCCTGCCCCCACCACCCAAAACTTTTTCTTCCACGCATTCCAGAAAGTGCCTTTCTTCCGATTTCCACTCAAGATGTTCATGTGCCCAGCAATCGTATCTCCAGTACCATCCGCAGAGTTCTGCTTATGATGGGGCTCGGACACGTGGTAAAGCCGTTGAAGAATTGGTTCAGGGTCAAAGTCCTTCGCAGATATCCTAATATGCTTTGTGAGAATCTCTCCAGGGGTGCATTGGCTATCCTGATCATCATGATGATGACTTGAATCCCCATCATCCCCACTGGTACCATTAGTGTAACCCAAGATATCACTGGAATCCCCTCCAAAGTCACTCACCCCAACAAAGTGACGATGAGAATAATGATTCCCCAAGTCAAAATAATCAGTACCAACACCAGAGGACGAAGTGGAAGACAATTTACGGTTGCGGGAGGCGGAAATCTCGTCGTGTAAAGGATCCAGCTCTTGATCACTATCCGACGACATTTGGCTCTCTGTTTCCTCCTGAATTACCTCCAAACCTGTTGGGGATGAATACAAAGTTGTAAAATAGTCGAAATCTTCAACAAGATAACGATAAGCCACAGTAGAGGGTGACTTTTCTCCCATCATTTTAACAAAACACACTTTACTTTCTCAATCACTTTAAAAAATATTATGTCTTCAGAGAAGCTTATTCATGATTTGTCACCTGAACAGAATGACACTTTAAAATAAGAACACATTCAACATTTCTTGTTCATTTAATTCTTCATTTCCAATAATAAATAGACTCGAACTAATTTATTTATAATTCATTCAATGGCATCTATGCCAACCAACATTGAGATTTGGAAAAACCCATTCCCTTGGCCCCATTATAACAATTATATATTAATTTTTTTATGTTCTTTGTATAATTACCATAGTCAACGTAAGAATCACGAAAATCATCTACGAAATTATTATCGTCATAGTCCGGAGGTGGGATATTAGGTTGACGCTGACGATGATTGGTGGTGGTGCTGCTGCTGTTATCACGGTGGTTACTCTGCTCCTCAATCAACTCATCCGAATCACTGGTCGTTTCATCCGTTACCACATAATCATAATCATCCCCCGAGTCTTGATCTCCAAAATCCGCCACAGAATCCTGCTGCTCGCTAATAGCATTATTTGTCGTTGTGGAATTAGCAAGTATCAAGCGGGCAGCTTGAGGAATCAAATTTTCTGAAATTTGCAACGACGACTCAATAAATCTGAGAGCGACATGAGTACACACCACAACAGCCACTAGTATAGCGCACACTTCGACAAACGGGTAGGATGTCAGTAGCGCACTCACACAGTACAACAACATCATATAGATTCATTCACTATTTTATTAATTATAATTAACAAGCTAATTAATTATAAGAATAAATTATCTTTTTTTTATAGAACAAGTCATGCTGCTACGGAATTAATTTTAATATTTATTTCTTTATGCACAAAAAAAAATACAAAATTTTTATGTGAAATTTTTCTCCAGGACTAAAAAAACTAACTATACTGGCTTGGCTGTGGCCATGCAAAAATTGACATGAAAAATGAATTGTCTATTCTCTTTCACAGCTGCAAAGACTGACACGATGGTTAGTATGTTTAAATGGATGAGAGGATATTTGATAGGTGTTTAAAAAAAATGATGATGTCATAGACAAACTGTTGAAACAATTATTATTCTTATTACTTCATTCAGTTGAATAACAAAAAAAAATACTAAAAAAAGCTGCCTATAAATCTCTCTTTTTTTGGTCTTGTGTTATGAATGTGTTTGATCATATAGTTTTCTTCTATTGACTAGCACCGAGAGCGCGTGTGTAAAATTTTACAGTAATAAATTTGAGAACTTGATCCCCATTCCCCATCACTATTAAACATGAGCACAAGGAAAACGATAGTTTAATAAAAACGATAATAGTGAGTAGACGTATATATCTGTGTGCAAGTAAAAACTAATAAAAAAAGTCAAATAAAAACGATACTAAAAAAAAAAACAAAAAAAACTTACCAACAGAAACGCCAGCATGCTGCGGCGTTAACTTGGTTTGTTGCTGGGTTTGGTAAATGCTATCAGCAGCGTTGTTGTTGTTGGTGGAGGGGGTGGATTTTTTAGACACGTCATAAGAAGCAATACTCGTCTGAATATAAAAATAATTATTGAAAAAAACATATATTTTAAAAAATCAAGTAAATAAAATCAATACAGATAACATTCCATCATTCACTTTATGTAACATTCAAAAAATAAAAATATTCAAAAGAAATTTTAAAAAAATGTAAGTTTAAAAAACTGTTATCTAAGAAAATTATTTAACAGCATTCTTTAGTAAAAATAATACAAATGAATTATAGATTTTAAAAAAAAATTAAATTGCAGTATTAAGTGTATTTACAAAGGAGTAGTTGAAGTAGTTGCAAAAAAGGGTAAGTGAAATTTTTACAGTTCACTCTGCACTGCACTGCAGTTTAGCAGCAGCGTTCTCTCAGCGCTACACATGTAACTCAGCGTACAAAGCTGAGAGTTTAATTGTAACGATAATTATAACAGAAGCAACAAGAATTACAACGCTACAGTTAAGACTAACAAGCGATTATTACTATTATTTTTTGTACGTTGCAGAACAGATGGGATATTTTTTTGAAAATGAAATCGTCATAATAAAAAAGTACATGCGTACCTAATACAAACCATAATATCGCCAATATTATGGTAAAGCATTCTCTGTTAACTCATCATCATAAAATGTTTTTAATACAGGAGTGCAGTAGTTAGCGGTGTTAATATTATAAGCAGTAGCCGCATAATAAGCCATTATCATCATCATCATCATCATCATCAACTACCAAGCAGGTAATAATAATCGTAAGACCAATCTACCAATTTATAACGCACAACACAACACGCTGCCGCTGTTACAGCAACAGTGCAGCGCTAAAGCTCTCTTCGTGTAAAGTTTGAGAAGGAAAGATGAAATTAATTGCAGAAAATATATTACAGATTAAAATACATATTATTATTATGAATTTCATGAAGTAGCGAAATAAGTAAAATGAACAGGATGACAAAAAGAAGATACAAATATTTTGGAGGCGCTGGCAGCGGACACATGGTGTGGTTTATCATATCAGTAACAAGGACAAACTTGGTGGATTGGTCATGTTGACGTGATTCGGTTTTTTTTTTGGGGAATTAAAGGTAAAGAGTTTTTGTTTATATGACTTGAACGAATGGAAGTGCATTTCTTTGACGAATCAATTTTGTACATGTAGTGCACAGAGTACAAATTAGAATCACGTGCGTGGAGTAGTTGAATTTCAGTTATTTTTTTCAGTCAGTCACTGGGTCTTATCATTATTAAATTATTAATATGAGCTTTGTGAAGCTGACCACGCAAGCGGCAAAAATGATATTTTCACTATTAAAAATATTCGCACATTAAGCTGCCAAAAAAGGAATTTATATTTTATAAAATAGAACATGTTATATTTTATAAATATTCACGCAGTTCTTTTTCATTTCATGTTGCATTTCATTTTTGTAAATTAATTTTATCTGCCGGTCCGCTAAATTGTAAACACTTCATATGCAAGTCAAGTCAATGTATAAAAATGAACCAAGGCAGGCGAAAGAAATGAAGCCAATTTTATTAACTTTGATTTATGATTATACAAATATCAAAAACCAACCAAGTTAGCTTTTGCATTTATCATTATTGTCAGAAATGTAACGTGTTATGCAGAACACTTGCAACATGTGCCATTTGAATAGGAAGACCCCCATTTTCTCTAAATATGAAATTTCCTTCAGAATGCTCAGATATGGTGGTTGTGTTATAAATGATTATGTCACAAAAGCGAAAACAGAATTGGATGGGCAATGCTACACATGCATTCGATATTGCATAACGTAAATATATTACACCAATTTGTTACAGGAAAGATTTGTTTCTCTAAAAATCTGGTTGCAGAATCTCTTTTTCGAACGGGATATGTTAAATCATACAGCAAAATGTAATTTGTTTATCAAGTACAATTACAAATTGGATTATTTTCGGAATGGTGGGTGGAACAGAAAATATGTACAAAAATATATGTAATTACAACAATTATTTCGCCAAATACTAATTACTTTTCCATATAAAGTAGTTTTTAAATAAAAAGACAGATAAGTTGTGTGTGTCGTTACTAGAAGTAAACTGCATTTTTGGCAAAAAATATAATGTTGAGTTGTCATGATATGTCCTAATTTTTCTTTTGCATGAAAGTTGAGTAATTTTCCGTACAGATGTGTTTTTATGAGTACATCCCAAAACGTGAGTATTTTTTCAAATCCAAATTCACTATTCACTGGAACAAAGCATGTTATGCAAGCATAAAAGTGGAAGGATATTTTATTATTATTTATATGTGATTTTGCAGATTTTTTTCTCCCATTCACTTGACTTGGCGTTACTATTGCCTAATACTCAAATTACCTTTACGAATAATGTATGCGTAGTAGTACGATTAATTAATGAAGAACTAGTACTTAAGTAAAGTAAATAAAGTAGTGCTCGAAGTATTTGTACTGATTTTTAAATGTTAAAAGTAAAAAAAATTAAATGTTAAAAGTAAAAAAAAATTCTTCCACGTTATTTGGCTGAATCTCCAAAACTATTGAGTTTTAGAGAATGGTCTCTTGACAAAGTTTGATACCAATACTCTAATCTATCGATTCATGCAATAATATTTTTTACCCATTTGATTAGCATGTAACCGTTAATTGGCCGTT
>JAQFXM010002755.1:0-23146 GCA_034693345.1 Entomobrya multifasciata
TAGCTATGGGAAGACACCTCCACTCTATGATCCTTATGGAGCAAAGCAATACTTAAATTTTGGCAAAATGTTAAGAACTTGTTTTGCTTAGGCTAGTACTTTATTTAAAAGGAAACCCATATATGGATCAACCAGTATAAAAGAGCTTAATATACTAATATTTTATGCTGCTCTTCATGTCATCAAAAAATTGAAGGTATTTACCTCCAATCCCTGTACGGACATCAATGGAAAATTTACTCTTTTAAATGTATTCATATTCATACGGTTACGGTAGGTAAATTTATACATGAATATACCACACCACAGCATAGCAAAACAAGTACCGGAATTCCCTCGAGAAAGACGCAGAGAAAATGACGATGAATGAGGAGGATTGCCTACTGTACTTGCTCACACAATTTTCCTATTTTGCAAAAAATAAACTTTCTCTCCTTTCTCGTTCATGGCCAAATTTTTACCACAATAAAGTGGCAAAAAACGAACCACCTACCTATATACCACTTCTCAAAGAGTACCCCACAACCTACCTCAGTTTTCACAATAAAGGCGTTCCACTTTATTCTCCATTTTTTATAACAAGTTGGAAGATGTAGAAAAACGTGAATCGAGCCTACATATCTTTGCCTGATTCAACAACATTATCAAACCAGGATACGCATCTCACTTTCCCTCTAAAAAATATGTGATGGCAGGATATATGCTTATTTTATTCCGGAAATTTAACGTGGAAAATTATTTATATTGACGATTTACTTTACTGACTAGTAGAGCGAAGGCCATACGTACAAAATTTAGAATTTTTTCACAAATTAAGGACGAGTCAGTATGAAAATGAAGGTGTATTTCATTTTCTTTCTACTACATAATATGAATACTAATAACATTGTTTTAGAAGTAAGGTACTGGAACTACTCCATTTGATTTTTTTGGGTAGAAAGTGTGTACATGCTTTAGAAAACTGCTTATTTAAATTCTGTCCTATTTTATATTTTCTTGCTGACTATCCTTTTATCTTAATAAACCATTTTTCAACTGGGGAATGAAAAATATACATATGCCGAAGTAAAAAAATATACCAAAAAATTCAACATTTCCTTTTTTACTTTCACTTTTCTTCAGTCATTACATAAAAACGTTTGTTTATTCTAAGAAGAATCTAGGGATCTGTCTCATCGTCTCATCCCCACTACCTTTTTTCTTTTGCCCAACTTGTCTTACTTGTGAACAGCAAACTTTATTTTCCCTTGTGGCTTTCGTCTACTAACATTCTTGTTTGCTTTATATAAAATCCCACATTTTAGGTATTTTTTTTACAATATAGTACCATGTTGTATGTCTGCTTATATAGATAGACTAGTTAGATAAATAAATAAAAGAAAACCCGAAAAAAGTATGTTCGCTTGTCGTGACCGCCTCCACGCTGTCTTTGAGTATGTATGACAGCTGGTTGTTGGTTTATTTATTTTTAAAAATTCTTAAATTCTCCCGTTTCTTGTTAAGGCTTAACAATTTTTGTCTGAGACGATACAAAAATAGAAAACTTTATCGGTTCTGCTTTCTGCTTACAAAATTGAAAAACACACTTTCGCCGTACATGGAACTGTAAAGCCTCAGGGTTTTGAAAGTGTATTTATTTTTCCAAGAATAGTATAACTGTATCATATATGCAAAGCAAGTTAATATCATAATTTTACTCAAATATTTTTAATTTCATTTTTTACTTTCTTAACTCTAAAAATAGTCACTACATCATATGAGCGCTCTGATATGAAATAAACATGTTTTTCTTTGTTTGTATTCCAGATAATGGACATTTCCTTCCTTTTACAATGCAGTAACAAAATGACGTGAAGGCCATCCCTGGAATCACCATCCATTACAAAGAAATAGTGAAAGGGAATACAAACTGCTGCTGCAATTTCATTTTTTGCTGCGTTCTGTCCTAACTCGACTCTCAGACAGCAAGAGACCTTCACAGTCACAGCTTGTGAGAACGTAACTCCTATTCTACACACCTATGTAGCTACTAGTTAGTGGCGAGTGCAGTGCTGCAAAAAGGGTTATTTGTCAACCGTCACTTTCCCCATCTAGTTCGAATTCCTCCGAAAACCAGCAGAATACACAGCATCTGAAAATATTCTCGCATCAGAGTCTTGTAGAGCTGAGTGTGGAGCGGCGGCAGCGGAGCAACGTCGTTTTGGTCGTTATCATCACATGACCCCTGCTCGTCTCCTTCACTTTGTTACTCAGGCCGTTCCACTACTGCTACTACAACTGGTTTTGGTGGTGCTACTACTCCTATCATTTTAATAATGACGACCATTACTCCTCCACTTTCACAACTGCTGAAAGCAACCTGCTTCCTGCTCATGCTTCTTCCCCTTGTCGACATGATTGGTAAGTAGAAAGAAAAAAACGAAGAAGAAGAGAGAAAATAATGTAAAAACTTGGTTGATGATTACTTCTTTCCTCTTTCTCTTTTGACTATATGGACATACAACGATGAGCACTGTGTGATAGCAGTATTTCTTTTCCATTCTATTTTCTACTCAGCTATTTCTCTCTTTTCGGTGTGATTCTTCCGTAAAAGAATCAATGAATATTATTTTCTACACACACGTTATTGCGAGAAAGAAACGCTATCCCATTTTTGGCTAGTTTCCTTCATGGGCCATGCATGGTCCGCTTTCATTTCATTTTTATAGGGAAAGTTTCTCTAAAGAGAGAATGAGACTGCCTTGCACACGGTACACACTTTATGTCAGACAAGAAAAATGGCCAACTCTTTATTTCTTCGTAGTAGAGAGCAGAGTGAGAGGAAACAAGCATGAATGGTAGTAGTAATAGTATATTGTAGCCACGATATAAACACAAAAGTACTTCATGATGCATGCGTTTAGTAGGAATGAGCAGTGGTTTGTGCTAGAAGGGAAAAAGGTCTCAGCTGGATTTGTCGGAGTTCATTCGTTGGAGAAATATGTATTTGTAAAGTGGTCGTGATGCTTCTGTAGTATAAAAACTATTTCTGCTGCTGTGTATGATAATGATCATGATAGTACTACTAAAATGTAGACAACAAAAAAACAGCTCAGTCGGAGGAGTCGACTGGATTCCCAGGATTTCAGGCACTTTCTCTTTTCACAGATTAGCTATGTGCTAAACAGCCAAACCAAGTGAGACTTTTTAGAGATGTGACTTGACTCACTTGACTTATTGTGCATGATAATAATGAATATATACTTTGTTGTGTATCAGTATACTACACTAATGTCGGGGTTGGCTATATAATCGTCATAATAATCCGCCTTCCTGGCTTGAGCTGAGAAGAACACAAAAAGTAAAATGTTTTACAGTTATTCTCACTAAATATTTACACACTCCATACTCAACTCACGCAATAGCTTTGTAGTCAGTATTAATATCCCTTTTGTGGATGGGAAGTGACCTTTTTCCTAAAGGGAGCAACAAAGTCACTAGAAGGCCGGGCCAAACCCGAATATATTTAGTACTTTGCAATTTGCAAGAGTGTCGTATAAAGTGAAACATGAGATACCACGCACACAAAGAACAGTAGCCGCAACTTGCTTCAACGTGTGTACCACCGGCAATAATACAAGTGAAGATTTGTGTCCCTTGAAAGAAATGTATTTGCATGTCTAGGCGTATAACATGTTTATGAAGAAATACTATTATGTAGTGTAGGCATACTTGCTCCATTTCCTGAATTATTCGTGCTGACGCATGTCTCAGACTGGTTTGGGGTTTAAGGACCCTGTGACTGAATAGAGTGTTGCGGAAGAAAATGATACTATTTCTAAATCTAAAACGAAAAAGTAAACCAAGCTTTGAGCCATAGGAAAGTGGTAACCGGGGATTAAAATGCTTTTGGGTGGTGTTGTTCGTGGTGGTTGAGAATGAGTATACTCTCTCAAGTGAGTGGTAAGAAATGCGTGCACATTTTCAAGAGGGTAAAAGTGCTCGTAAAACTTTCAAGTGTGTATTATTTTCTTAAGTAAAATTGACTCTCTGAGCGTTCCAAGAAAAGCAGTTCGCACATTCTCAAAAGGAAATCATGATGAGGGCCATGATGATCATGGGAATGAGAAGCTCATTATAGAATCCACTCTTTTTTTCTGTACAAGTATTTTTTTGAATCCATCTTTACTCATTACAGTATGGAAACATGTACTATTACGGTATATGTATTGCCCTCACTATTCTGAATATAAACAGTAATGCATTTAAGGTTTTTCACTCTATCATTTCAATTTGATCAAGTTTAACTATTAATTTTAGTCTGTCGCATTGTTTTTGTTTAGACACAACATCACAAGGTGAAACGAAAAGATTTTTAAAGTAAAGACGAAGAAAGAACTAATGGAGATGCTAAAATGTAGACAGACTGGATTGTAGGGAGGGACATGTAACAGTCTTTATACTTAGAAAAAGATTACATCTTTTCATTTAAGTTTTAGTCTTTGCAGGCATTATAGTAAATGAGACTAATACTATTTGGGGGATATATACATGTTATGGATTCTGTTTGTCTATGTCCTTCTCCCATTCGACCTTAATGTGTAAGTTATTATTGTGTGTTTCTCGTATGTATATGACCATTAAAATACATAGACGTGGAATATTATTTTTTGGTTCGTTCTCAGTCTCAGTGTATGCCAATCTGTGAGAAAAACTGAAGTAGGCTGACTGAGAGTGAACTGAGTACATGATAGGAAAAACGGTTATTATTGCCATTTCTACTTTGTGTGTTCTTTTGTAATTTTGTAATCTGCACAGAACAGATTGTATTGCCCAGAGAAAGAGAAAATGGAAAAGGGAAACTATACCATTTTGGTGTAGTGTTTATAATGTGCCGTTGTCGTTGCATTTATATCACACTACAACTACAACTTGTAGTTACTTGAGTATACAAAATGAATGTACCTAGTTGGCTGGAAGGATAATATAAAAAAAAGAGTTAAATGGGAAGTGGGACTGTAAAATGTGTGTAAGTACGCGGAGCTTTTGCCTTACTGCCACTGTTTCAGAGAGATTGGATCTCCCCTCCTTTTCTCTGTCTGCTTCTTTGACTCTCTCTTTCTCTCTCCCTTTTGTTCTTTTTCATTGCTTGTCATTTTGTGATAAAACGGAAGAATGGCGACAACAACGAGAAACTCAACGACATCAAAATATACATGGTAGAATCCTTTTTTTATTTCCTTTTACAGTGTCGGTGGAACTGCGGGAATGTTCCATATTTACTTACTTATCTTGACTGAATAAATGGGAAAATCGAAATATAGAAAATAAGTACCAACGAAATAGGAATAAAAATTGTAATACAAGCTTGTTTTGAATTCATACCGTTACATGAAGAAAAAAAATTTGCAAGTAAACCTTGTAGCCTAATTTTTTTACACTCGTGAAATTTTATAGATTGCATTACTTATAGTCTTATCGGAAAAGTATCACGATTTTTACACATGTAAAATATACGGGGGTTCGATCGGTGTTTATGTATGCCTTGCACTGTGCAAACGTATAACTTCCAATCAGCATTCAACAAGAGAAAAGATGCAATTTGGGGATTTAGGGATTATCTTTCTTCTTGTTTTCCCATTATGGCCTTGGGTTTACAGCTATTGAGTTAAATAAAAATGCAGTTCATGCAATGCATGTCGTGTGAGCCGTGGAAAAAAAGCGAAGAGAAAAAAACTTTCCCTGAGAACTGTGTGACGGGACTACAAGTGATCTGATAGTGTGTACTCTCTCGTCTTCTTTCACACTGCATGCATATATTTCCTGCATCTTTTAAAGGGTCTTCTTTTTTGGGTAAGATTTTGCCTGCATTGGCGATTCTTTCTTTTTTTGCTGGTGAAGTGGAGTGAAGCAAGTTAAAGAAAAGAGAAAGGGGTAAAGCTGAAGGGAAAAAAGGAGGAAACAAGAGATAATCTAAAGTTGTGTGCTTGACCTAAATCGAGAAATGATAGGGCGACTAATCCTCGAGGTTTCTCAGTCTGCTTGCTTTCTTGTGTAAAGATTCTGTTGTACAGTTTTAAAAGAATAAAAGCATGTATACTCATGCTAAATATTAGAGGAGAAGAGATGGGAGCTCTGTGTTTATAATTGGAAGTTACCGCTTTTGTGGAAGAAGAACCTAGAAAGCAAACCAAGCAAAGTTATTAAAAATTAAGTCAAGGGGAATTTTATGGTTAGTAACTTTAGTGTCATCTTATAAAATTAATGTAAACTTTTTTATGGGCTTCACTGGCTGTAGATGGGAGAGAAGTTGGATGTGGTATGTTGTAAAAAGCCCACAAAAACAACAACTGAAAAATAAACTGCAATATTATTATGCGTATACTTTGTTAATAGGGTTTTGGCAGGAAAATATCTGTTTGCTTGAAAGTTTAGTGGAAAAAACTAAAGCAAAAAAAGTTGAAACAATACAGACAAGCTCTGGCATTGAACATTGTTATGCGGTGGATATGCAAATGGAAATAGTTTTGTTGGCGGTGCCGATAGCGGCGGGGTTTCGTTAAAACAAACAAAAACTTGTCATTTAGCATACTTTTTGTTTGCGGATATGGTATTTGGTTTAGGGTGACAAAATAAAATGAATTAATGTGTAGTCTAAGTACTAGCATAAAAGATGGTGATAAATTACGGAGAAAAATTAAAGTTTGTAAAGACCAACAAATTGGGTACTATGTATGAGAAAATCAAGTAATTTAAATTTATACCACCATTAGAAGAAATTTGTGTTTTTTAATTTATGGTATTCTACTTAATTTCATTAAGCATTATATAATAACGTGGTTATTAATTAATTGAATTTATAACTTTTCATTATCATTTGAAGGGCTTTCACTTACATTACTTCATAATGAAGTACACACTACTTTAAGCAGTGTAACTTGTTTATTTTGCTTTCATAAATAAAGACAATAGTATTAGTAAGGAAGCAACTCGCATGATGTTTCAGACATCCGATACATAAAATGTACTACATATAATCAATGTAAACTATTGAACCCAAGATCAGTGATTCCATTTCTTAACAAATACATCACCCTTGAAATATAGCACTGTTTTGACACATTCATTCAACTTTTTTCTGAAGCACAAACTATAGCATTCCCTGAAGAAAATAATCTATCTATTTCTGGCTGTCACTGTGTCTCTCTTACTCTGGTTTGTAATATGGTATGTATTCTCATTATTATGGCGTAGCTCATACCCTAGCGTGCAATGCGGACATTTTTCTCCTTAGTATGTACATACTTGTACAAGTATCAAATATAGAAACATGTAATGATCACACAAACGGTAGACCGTAAAAGGCTTCCCTCTATCTTTTCCAACATTTTTCCTTCCTTTCCACTCTCTGCTCAGGCCTGTCATCAATTTTTTCTTCAACATTCAAGCATGCAAGATAACGCACATTTTTGTCTTTTGTCTTGTCTCCTGTCATAACAAGCTACCATAGGCGCGTAGCGCGTACTTACACTTTTTTATCATGATAAAAAGAAACTTTTTCCAGTGTACACACGAATACCACACCTGCTTCATATTTTTGGCATGTGTTCCCTTACTTCTCCTTCCGTTTTTTTCAAGCTAACTTATCATCGACATGGGAAAGACAGGGAGAGAACCACATTTCTCAATTGTCACATGAACATAAGCAGTCCAATCATTTTTTACGACTTCCTCTCGTTTTCCCTAATATAAAATCCACACAACACGCACAAATACGTACCCTACTGCATACGCACTTTTTTATCTTTGTCATATTCCATCTTCATATCTCTTCATCATTTTACTATTACAATTTTTGTTCATTCTTCAAAAAATAAATGCTAAATGCACTACCATCACCTTTCTCCCTCTTACTTTCTTACTGAAATTACATGCATTTCTCTGTCTGCCTCCTGTCACCTTCTAGATAATATTTTAGTAACTGCAGCTGTAGAAGTGGTGATGAACTCCCCACACGAACAAGGCATCCAAGCTGCAATTTGCCTCCTCTCCCCCAAAAATAAAAGGAAAAATCCTTTTTCATCTCTTTATTTTCTCGCCCTTCGCCAACATTTTTTCATAATATTTTTATCCTCTCAGAAATAACATAAAGTTTTTTGTGAAGAAAAGGAAAAGAGAGAGAGAACAAAATGATGAAAGATGAAAGAAGGAGCATGAAAAAATGGTGAAAAGTAATGGGAGGCCATTCCAATGAATCTACACACGAAAGCACGGAAAAAATAAAATGACTCTATGAACTATTCTACCGTTTCTGCTGCAGTCTCTCATTTCTATGCTGTAACTTGTAGTCCTGCCACTGATAGTGAACCTATTATCCTCCTCCACCTACCTTCAAATAAATAACAGGTCCAGAGAGTTTGGAATAAAAGAGAAAGGCTTTACTTCCACTGCTACCACCACCACGTCCACACATTTCATTCAGCCTTGTTTCTCATCCTCCACGTCATCCTTGGATGCGGAGGAATTTCATGTGGCAGACTATTTGTGTACTTCGTACTTGCTGGACTCATTCCAGTGGGCCGTTTTCATAAATTAACTCATCGGTGGTGTATACCTAGTAAGTTGTTTGGGCTCGCTTACTTCTCACTCATTCATGTCAGAGGAGAGCCTTTAGCTAAAAATAACTTACCCTTTTTTATGAAAAAAAGGATTCAAACAAGCAAGAGAACAGGACAGAGCCTCTTCAAGTAAATGTGCGAATGAGTATGAGAAAAGTTGAGGGAAGATTTTCACAGTTTAAAAAATGATAACAAGCATTAAAATGAATGAGGGACTGAGATGAGAAATGGATGATGTTGGATTCAACCTCATTAAAAGGCAACCGTGTACAATAACGAAGACCCCTGTGGATAACAATTTTATATTAAAATACACACAATCGAAAGCACTCATCTTTCTGACTAACCTGACAAAGTCAAGTAGAAAGGTTAAGATGTAGCGCGTACTCATAACAAAATGTTTTATCAGAGAGATGATGAAAATGATAACAACCCAAAAATGAACAAAATCCAAACTACCAAAGTTGTACATATTTACTTTTCACTTTCTCCTTTTAGCCTTATTTTGAATTGTTTGGTTACAGTGCCATGTCTTGCGTGCCTTTCTTGTCTCATCATTTTCTCTAATTGTTGACAATTTCATTCAAACACAGATGCACGAAAAAGGAAAAAGGAAAAGAGAAAAAGCCCGTTCCACTTTTCTTTATTCTGTTTCACATTGTCGTTGTCAATATTCCTTGTTCATTTTTAAACAAGAAAGTAAAGAAAACGTGAATCCACTACTAGCAACCCAAAATTCTATTTTATTCTACAGTTTACTTACATTTTCACTTTTACTCGGTTACTTACCTCTTTGAACGCATCTGTACTTTTTAAGTAAGCGATTTATACTATACACCATTTTGGTTTCTAGTTTCGTGTATGTATTTACATCTTTTGTTCTCCTTCTGTAACGTATTATGTGTTTCAGCATAAATGAGGCTGGAAACGTGCCAACACTACTGCCTTTTTCTCTTTCCATTTAGCTCATTTAAAATCCTCTATTTTATAGAATAGCTTACTGTATATATTCTTTTTTTGTACTACTCATATACGAAATACGAAGGATATTAAAGTGGTAAACATAAAGGTGATTTTGAAATGTGCTGCTCTTGGTACCTCAATTTCCTTGCCTTCAATACTTTCGTAAACTTACGTACACCATATCCAGCAAAGTAGTGGTGAATAATATTAGAATATCTTGGCATTTAGCGGGAAGGAGCAGAATTGCATGAAAAAGTGTCATGTGGTTTAATGGCTTTGTGCAATTTATATATTCAATATAAAACACGCTATGCTGCTGGTATGGTAGTGTGTGGCGGTGATGTTTCAGCTGTATGGTAAATGGTTAAATAAAGCACACTATTTGTGAGGAAAAGAACTCATCCACAACAAAATGACGACACACAAGACTGAGGGAAAAAATGAAAATGAACAAAATATACATGGTAAAAATGGAGAAAATAAATGTCGGTCTGTCTGCTGCGTATGCATGAGTTACAGAGTTTGTTCTCTGGGAAGCGGGAGCTGATTATGATAATCCATTCAATCAAAAGTTGCGTTCGTTTTGGTTCTGAGTGAGTTTAGTATACGACAACGGCTGTTGAAGTAGCATCGTGAATTGCAACGGGGAAGATGCTGTTGATGATGATGATGGGGAATGATAATGGAATCCTGAAAATGTAGAGATTTTTTTCTACGTTTTATCTAGATTAGTATTTTGTACAAAGAAAAAATCCTGTCTATATATACGCACGTGTGTTTGATTTTAAAGAGATAAAAAAAACTTTTCTCTTTACAGCTTAGGTGCATTATATTAAGTAAAGAGTTTATGAACAAGTTTGTGTGTAGATATTTAGTTAAAGAGTTTTTAAAAGATTGAAGGGCGTGGGAGGATATTTAATCATAAGTCTGTTTTCAAACTACCAACAAGTTTTCTTCTGAACTGATCCTAAGAAAACCATCTTATTTAGTTAAAGAATCTAAAAAAACCCGCTTTCAGAATGACTTTTGATGAAACAGGAGAAGTTCAAGTATCGTGTAATTTATATATTATATACATAACTTACCCTACTGGAGAGATTTTCATTCAACTTTATTTTTTCTCTGCATTTATTTAATCCACCAGACGTAAGTTGTAAGTTTACACTGTCTAGTCACTAATCTAGTTTGCTTTTGAAAATGTGAAGTGTATTAAATTTAAGTTGTAGAATCACTTTGAATGTTGGGAAAATGACAAAAACTAGATGAGCGCGTGGCAAGGACAAGGAAAAAGTTGTATACAACAACAGCAAAAGAAAGATGACACTAGACGACTACATATAAATGGAGATGAGATTATTAAAAAGGATTTTTAGGATTTGATGAAGAGGATAAAAAATTTCAATAAGGTTTTTTCCTACTTAATATTTTGAAAGCTGTCTGTGAGGTTCTTTTATGATGTATTATTATGCCAATGGAGAGAAGCCATTCATTTCCTACGACGGCTATAGAGAGCAATGAACTGACAATATAATTAGATTAAAGTTTTTTCTTCAAGTAAAACATGCAGAGAATTTAATAAATAAAGAAAAGAAGAATGAGATTTTCTTTGAAATAAGTTTGCTTCTGGGATGAATGACAACTATTTAAATGTATTTATGTTGGAATTTCGTATCAAGTTTGGTAATAACTTTAACTTTCAATTTATGTGCATACAAATATATGAAATATAAATACATATGTCCACAGCGAAAACAAAAACCGCCTACACATTTGACACACACGTGTAAGATTACAAGGAAGATAAAATGTCACGTAGCAGGATTATGAGAACATGGAAAATCAATTAGCAATTTATTTTTAGCTTTGCTATTTGGTTTTAGCATATGTCAACCTTATCCATCGTTCTATCAAAGTTAGCTGAAGTGAACAGAGTTAACAAAATAGTATGAAAGAAAATGGACTTAAGTTGAAAAGTTGCACAAATTCTGTGGGAAACGGAACGAAATGAGTGAATAGTTGAGTGAAGCCCAAGGAATGCATGGGAAAGTTGAATGGATATCTTTCTACCTCTTTGGATTAAATGAATTGAATGAGGAAATGTTCTGATCATGTAACAAAGCTTTTGGTGTGCTCATGTATTATGCAATCCTCCTACCACGATTACCATTAACATCACCGACTTACTTTAAATTGACTGGTGCATACACAGCAAAAAGGAAGACGAATTTGTGCAGAAATAAATTTTCCTCTTTCAATTCTCTGCACAAGCTGCATCTCTGGAGTAAGATTACTGTACTGGAAAGCGGAAAATCATGTCATGATGATGTTGAGAAACAGGAAGTAAAATAGAAATGGTGATGATTTTGCTAAAAAATAAAAAAATGTTTCATGTTTTATTGTTGCATTATCTATTTGGCATACTCCAATTTAATTCGGTGTTAGGGAAAACGATGCTATAATGCTTGTTTGCTGTTTTCTCTTTTCTTGTCTTGTAGCTGTCAGTCAAGTTAGTAGGCAGTTTGTTGTTTATCACCAGATATCAGATGAGATTGGTGTCTGTCAAGTGTCCAGGTTGTCTAAATGTTACTCTTGAAGTGCATATCACTCGCTCCTTCATTGCATCCGCCTTTTCTTTTTTTGCAAAATATTCTGAATCCCAGTCCCAAACTCCCACCCAAACGAGCGTAGTACCATAACTTGCAATTTTCTTGTATTTTCCAACAATGAAATTGCCACAGGCTGAAAAAACATACAATACCCTTACTCACAGTTATACAACAAATAAGACGAATCTAACCACAACAGAATCAATTTTTATACAGTAAATAAAGTTATCACATTCTTGAACAATTTTACAGACGATTCCAAGCACTATATTTCTTATACTTTTGTGTATGTTACACAGTAATATGCTCCTGGAAGCTATAAAAATGCAATTTAAGTTTAGCGAATTGAAGTAGTTGAGTAAATTGCAAGACAAGTGCTTTCTTACGTAACACATGTAGGTCGAGAGATGAAGATACACATGTAGGTGATCTAATATAAAAAATGGGATGTTGTGGCGGAGAAGTGCTAGAAAGGAAGATCCCCGAATAAAAATACTTCTGCAATCTTGGTGCAGCTTCCTGCATCAACTGAATTTACTGACTGCTACACCGCTACCCTTCACTGCTTTACTCTTACATTCAGACAATCTTATTCTTGTACGTACATTCATACATAACAAGTTTTTCTTTTACTTGTCTTCCCAAGAAGTCTGGCCCATTTATCATTATTATTATTGTACTCTTAATGCATTTTCTTTGCTCCCTAATCCCTGATAATTTTCGAAAATTAAGACAATACAGTTGAATCGGAAGGAGAAAATCCCACATGATATATCATCGCCATTCCTTTCCTTTGACTCTTTCACAATTAGTAAAAGTGCAGAGAGTCCTTGGATACTCGCAGTTACACACGTTTGGCCTGGTTAGTGTTATGTCTGTCTTTCTTACTTTCGGCTTGCTACATACAACTGATGTAGCGTAAAGACAATGCTGACGTGACTGTCTGGTTCTGTGGAGAAAAAGATTGTTGGGGAAAAATATAAAGACGGTGTTATATGCACTTTCACATGTGCATACTAGAAGTATTCAATATATCTCTACTTTTCTCATGTCAGTTTTCCCTGGTATCTTTTTCTTTTTTGTTACGTTCATCATTTTGAAAAAAGAAAGATAGAATCATGTTTTTCTCTTTGTATTTCGAGAGAAACATGGTCTCCGAGGACGTAAGCTTTATGCAACTGCCTATATGTATACTGGGTATTTTCTTGTCAAAATATTTGTTGAAAAATGCTGCAAATAATCATTTCCCCGAGCAGCGAGCTATACACGAGTTCGTAGTATTCTTTGCAAAAAAATATTGCCACAATTTTTGTTTGTTGTCTTTTTGTGGTAATTTTTCCCAAAAGCAATGTTAAATATGAACCTTTGAATTTTTTTTCTAGACTCTATTTTTCTTGGGACTGTTGAACCGTTATAATTCGCCGAACACAACACTCCAAAAAATGCTTTCTTATTACAAATCATATGGTAATTAGTAATTATACACTAAAAGGGAAATTAGTAGAGCGCGAGTAAACTTTTTTATTTGTCCAAAATAGGAAAATTTCATAATGCTAGGCAAAAAATGCGGAAATGAAGTTGATCATAATAATAATAAGGGAATTCGTTGGCGCTGCGTTGAAGATGAAGAAAAAAGGAAAAGAAAGATGAATAAAAATATTTTAACTCTTTTGCTAGTAGTCTGCTCCGAGTCCTTCTGGTTTGAATACTGGCTAGAATTGCATAGCTTTTTTAGTGTTCCACTTTAGTGTCTACTTCACTTTCACTCTACTACTCCACTTCTTATTTCATTCCTTTGCATTTGCTTCCTCGTTCGTTTTTCAGAAGAAATTCTTTGGTGAGAATGGAGAAAGATGGAGAATGCGAGATTTTGTGTCCAACTCGACAACTAAACTCTCCTACAAAGTTGCATGTTGCATGGTGGATGTGGATATTCACTGTGTATAACAAGCATGCTTACAATATCAACCATTAGAAATCGTATCGCTTTATCATTGTGTAAATGTGGATAGTATGGAAAATGGAATTGTAGAGCAGACCAAAGAGAAAGAAAAAATAATTTTTGGCTGTGAGCCAGGCACAGAATAAAACAGACATATTATTAGAAAGCATTTATATTCCGATTATTTCTTCATTCTTTATAAACCATAGACCTTATACATAAAAAATGTCTTTAGTCTTTGCATTATATTGTATGAACCCTTTACAAGGGCGCATACAAGGAAAAGAGACTCCCATGAACTTGCCGGTGAGATGATGTTGATATTAATGGTATCCATACCCCCAAAAACTAGAGCACAGCCAGTTACATAGCAAAGTAGTTTGCGTGACTGTGACTCCTTCCTCTTCTCTTCTGCTTTCTTTTTTTCTGCCACTGTCATCCACCATTTATTTTTCTCCGGCCCTTGCGGCTCTCTCCCTCACTTTTTCATGCCATTGCAAAAGCATTAAGCTGACAGCAAGCCAAGTCAAAATGAAAGCCAGTAAGTACTAGAAAGCAAGCAAGGAAAAAAGGGCTCCTATATCGTCACTTTCTACATTACCAAGAGCCACCAAGAGAACTTGTCCATTTTCCAACACCATCATACTGCCTCATACCAACACGTTCACTTTTTAATCTGTTCTCCTTTCTTTACTGTAACAAGAGGAACATTTTCTTGTGGTTTGGCAAGTTACATGTTCGTCAAAGCGCGAAAGAAAAAAAAGTGGAAGGGAAACATAAAAACTTTTAGGAAAAGCTTAACACTTTCCTTTTTCCCAGCAGACGAAGAGGAGATGCTTCTGGGGTTCTTGGTCTCATCGTATCGTATAAGTATATTTTGTATACGCGTATTTTAGTAAATTTCCCGATACAACTAGAATGGCAGTATGATCATAACGAAAACTACTTCCCGTATGCATTGGCATTTTATCTTGGCTTATGGCAATGCTGTTAGCAGTTCTGAATTAGGTTGTTGCTGATGATGACGATGACGAACGAGATGCTCCAATAACTTTGTTGGTTTTTCCTCCTCTAGGATAACTATAGAGGCCTTCATACTGTGTAATAATAGGGAACAAGGATGATAGAATTCTGGACGTAAAAACCTGTGTGCGTACTTATGTGGTCAGTGGTCGCATTTAGGTATTATTGTAGGTGTATTTTTATTTCTTCTTCAACTGACCGTAATGATCATTGCTGGCGTCATCACCAGCAACATAGTACATTTTTCTTCTTCAAGTTATTTTTTTTTGCTGTGGTCTAATGATTTTGGGAGTTGTTGTGTGTCTTTGAGTATGTGATTGTAAGGCTGAATAAGGGTGGATGAGATAGTCCAGTCAACTCATGTGAATGAGCTTTATAGGCTGTTCATTTCTGCGATGAGATTTTTTCGCGATTCGCGATAATAATGGCCAAAATGGCGGTTTTGCACAAAATAGAAATGCTGCTAGGGGGTCTCGGTCTTAATGGGTATGATTATGGGCTCCTCGAAAGAAAATAATGATCTGGAACACTATAAGTACTCATTTAATCGTGGAAGGGAGTAAAGAATAATTTGTGAATATGTTTGAATTCTTTGTAGATGACAAGGAAGGAAGAAGCGGAAGCAGCAGCAAGTCTAGAACGATTCTGGACACGGGTCAAGTACATCAAAAACTTGATAATGGAACAGCAACTGCTACTGTCCTTGCTCTTGGAGAGGGTATTCCTGGAAGTACAGTGGGAACATTTTTAGGTAGTAGTGCTACAGATTTGGCAGCAAATAGCTGGTTCAGTTTATCCCCAACAAAAATGGTTCAAGGTGGACCTTCCCCTTCAGTCTCTTCAGTTCAGACTACAACAGGATTATCTTCAACACGAGCATACTCTAGAGAAACGACACGACATAGTTTGACCTCATTTTTACCTGTCTCTACAAAACGCCATCGACACGTACCAACTTCTCTTATGACAACGGTGATAACTGCAACAATAGCATCTTCGTCGTCGCAAGAATCATCGACCTTATTGTTGCCATCATTGTCACCAGTATCTTCAGCAGCGGCGACGCAGCTTTCCTTCCATGACAGTGAGCAAAGCCCACGCAGTAATATTAATAAAGTGAAGGAGAAAGGATTATCTAATCATCAGAGAAAAAGCCCATTGATGGAGGTAGAACCACCTGTGTCACTAGCAGTGTCATCGTCTTCCTCTTCATCGGCGAGGAATCAAGGGCCATACTTTGAAAGTAACAAGACGACAATCAATGTTTCCGCCAGAGAGGGACAGACTGTTTTGCTAGACTGTACAGTAATATTACTGCAAGGGAGAATGGTAAGTATTTTTAAATTATAAAAACCTGACACACATTTTTCATGCTTTTTACGTACCAGAATCAGTACTACTATTGAAGTTATGTGGGGCATAATGAGTTAAACTTAGACGACCATAAAACAACATTCCACCATAATCAATGTCCATTGCTGTAGGTAGATGGAAAGTATCTCAAACTTTCAAAGATAAATGAAGTACGGGTAAATGAGAAATGGGAAAAGGAAGGTTGCACACAGATTGATTCATTTTGAGAATTTTCAGCGTATTCCGTATTTTGATTTATTATATATACTTATGACAATATGACTACTATATGACTTAAACGAGTGAAGATACAAGTAAAAACGGATAAAATGGAGTATCACGCAGTTAATATTAACTGATCACTAGTTTATAGTTTATAGACATAGTTGCATTTGCATAGACATCTTAGCCATGCATATTAATGCATAGAAAATATTAATGTACCAACGAAATATCATGCCACGACTAAATTGATTTAATTAATGTGTCATATCGTGTTTGGCCATAGCATGTTCCATTTCCCCAACAATTTAATTTAAACAATATGCATGCACATGCCCTCACCGTTTTTGATTTGCAACTGTAACTCGGTTAAACTGAACTCATACATATGATATAGATCGAGATATGGAATCGAGGCTGTAGAGGAAATTAAATTCCTAGGAAGGTTTTGCTCTGCTTAGAGCACCCTGTCTGAATTCTGAAATATTGATACTACAGAGATTAGTTAGTCATTATAAATGGCATCCTGCATTCAAGTCGTCCTTTACATCGCTCCACAGTCGGAAAATAAGAGATGTATTTTGTCACAGGCGCTTTTTCCACTTTGCCCATGTCGCAATAAAATGATTCTCACATAAAATAAAAGAAATAGGGATCCGTCTTTCTCTCCCTTGCCAAAATTTACGATTCATCGATTCACTTTAGTGTATTCTGTATATTTACACAAATACATCATTCCTGGGGAAATGAAATGGACTATGGGAAATTAAATTCGCAGTAGTGCTTGCTCGCTCTTGCTTGCCATTTCTCTTTTCTCTCTCGGTCAACATGTTGCTCCTTTTAAGAGCATGTCCTTCTCTCTTCTCATATCAACATCATCACCCTCCTCCTCCCCCTTTCTCTTCTTGTCTGTAACGTAGTTTTAAGCAGACATCGCAGTTACAGAGAACAATAACTTTTGAATAGGTCCAGTCATCATTCATTTTCAAGGGAAATGACAATTGGGTCCTACCACCGCCGCGCCACCACCGCCATTCAACTTACAAAACGTAAGCTTAAGTGCATACATTATACTTTTAGTGTGTATTTTTGGCAGCAGAACAGACGATGAGCGGATGGCTGCTGCTTTTGCAAAGGTAGTGGTGGTTGGTAGCATAATAATGACGATGGAAGACGAGTATAGTATTCAAATTCGCATTCCTTTGCAAAAGTGCACACAAAAAGCAAGCTTGGTAAAGCTTTGGATGAGGATAAAGTTTGTAATTTTACTCTCTTTGTATGTCCATGAATGTGTGCCCGCGTTTTAATGAATTTTGGCAAGTGTTGTCGTCCTATTATTCTGTGTCCTGGAGAAAGTTTACTTTAGTTTCCCTCTTGGAATTTTCATTACTGTGGTTGGTGGCTTTGTATGACGGTAGATGAGGGGTGGTGGTGGTACATTTGGCACAAAAAGTGTGTATAAGTAGGTAAGTAACCACTAGTCACTCCACTCATTTCCAATTCTCTTACAATATACATACCACGTATTTTTTCGAGAAGCAAAAACAAACAATGTTGATAGATGGTTGGGGGTTCACCATTCTTTGTGCCTATCTTTATATAATATTGTAGTATCACTGACAGTCAGATCTTTTTAACAATCCAACAAAAGCTTTTGTTTGGAAGGTAGGATTTGGATTGGATGGGGAAATAAAAACAATTTCCCTTTCCTTCTAATTCTCTTTCATCTAAAAACCGTTGTGCTCACTCTCTCGCACTGTTCATTACTTTTGAAGGGCATTTGCCAATGGCGTACAACCCACATGTCGCGCATTGCCCCAATGACCTAATGAAAACGGAATTCTTAATTTTTCTCTTCCCATTATTTTCACTTTGTGACGTGAGAGAAAATGCACACCGGTTGAACTTTTAATGGACCTTCTTGTTGTTCAATAGAACTTTTTCCCTACTGGATTATTCCTTTTAATCTTTTGTGTTCGGAGTGTGTATATCCATCGTAAATTCTCCATTAACCCCGTTAATCAAGCAGAGAATTGTAGAAGTTTGTAATGGACAGTGATGCTGCTCCTAACAAGTTGCTTTATAGACCAACTTTATTCTAGTGGTCTAGCATGTATTTCACCTAGTTTTTTCCCCAGCAAGGCCGTCATCAAGTTAAAATCTCAAAAAAGAAATTACTTATTACTACCAAGTAATTTGTTTTTACACTTTCCTGATTCTAACTTTTGTTGTAACTGTGCTAAAACGTCAAAGTTTGGTGAAGGCTGCATGAAACATTGCTATTCAGTTTATTATTACTGTTATTTTAATTTTTAAGTGAATGAATAACCTTGATTTTGGTTACAAAACTGACGTACTTAAATAAGACCTTGATAAATTGACTTGGTACAGTTTGATTCGGTAAAAAATCTTGAGATGAGATGACGGAACAAAAGAAAGTTTGCTAAAAGCTTATTGGCTGTTTTAAGAAAATAAGTGTGACGGAAATTGCACCTGGTTATACTTCTACTTCCTTTTTAACCTCTACTTAACAAAATGACAAGCCAGCAGGATAGCCAAAAAACTTTTCCACGCTGTATCCATTTCAGGTAGCTCCAGTGTTTTAAAGAAAATCCTACATGTTAAGGTCTTAACTTTTGGTATCCTTTAGAAAATGAATGTCTATTGTGGTATGCAAGAGCCTACAGTCATGGCTCATAGCTTTTTACCTGGTGTTCAACGGGGTAAAATAGCCTGCCATTTTATTTTTCTGCAACCATATATTAATGATACAAAGTGCATGCAGATTCATACATGCACACACATATAAAATACGCATGAAGAAAGCAAACACCTGCACCCACTTGGGTTCCTAGAATTATTTGGATTGAGTCCTTACACATTCTTTTATGTTTTCTCCTTTTCTTTTACCAAAAAACAGCAGAATCCCCAAAACAGTTGCTTTTAAAAAGAATATCCTTTCCTTTTCAAATGATGGCTCTATTTTTCACAGGATACATTTTAGGCAGGTACATGTACGCATTGTAGATATAGCCATATGCATTTTCTTTTTCTTTCCTTATTTCAATTCCTCTGTGTTAAGAAAATAAGGACTCGAGTGAGACTTTTCTTTCTCTCTTCCATTTTCTTCTTGAAAGTAACAAATTTTCCCTCAAATCTCCTCATTTGCTACCATTCACTCTTACCTTGTGATCCTTCTTGTTTGACTACATTTTTACAACGTCAACTAAGTAGGTAGTTTTCTCTATGTCTTCCCATATTCCCGAGAAAACCGCTTTCTCTAAACTCTCACAAGCCTTATGGTAGTCCATGTATAATGGCTACGCTTACATATATCTTCATATATCACTTTTTTCTCTTTACCTCCCATTGTGAAAAATTTCCCTAAAATAACAAAGATGGAAATGACATGGCATGTTTCTTGTTGGAATCTACCAACGACGACATGTTCTCTTTCACGTCATCTGTGTTTGCTTAAACACGCATATGTATGAGTCTATCCCCGCACGACAAGCTGTATAAGAATGAGCACGACATGTGTACCGGATACCACAAAAGGACACCCCACACACACAAAACGACGATGCATTTTATATGAGCACCGATTTTATACAATTTACTTTAAACTTTTCCTGCAGTGTGCTGTGCCATGTCACCATTCTTCAAAATATTGTTACATATTTCAGTCATGTCTTCTTCAAAGACGCACAATCACCATACTACATGAAAATGTTTTACATTTTTACTTGCAACTCTCTTCTGGAATTGAGGATGCTAATTTTCTGATATTTGTGTATGCACATAACATACCTCTTCAGTTCTATCCAGTACACACTCTGAGTGTAAAAAGTATGCAGTCATTTTCAGGTTAGAACTAGATAGAAAAAAAGTAGGCTAAATAGTAGAACTACTTTGGTTGAATTGAGGAGAAAGGAAATATTATTATTAGGGAAAGCAGGAAAACGTACGACTACCACTTGAGCACACACTGCACACATGTGAAGCATATCAAATGATGGGGGTACTCTTAAAATATGACACCATAACCATCATGCCGTCACACTTGTTCTTGCAGTGAAGCAGTGGCATAATACACTCTGAGATTCTTTTTAAAAAAGAAAGGGGAACGGAAAACAGCACATTATATTCCAGACCCTCTATAATATATTAAGAACCTGCTTCCTTTTCTTTTTTTCTAGTTTTTATCGTAAAACAAAACGACTGTAAAGAGAAAAAATATTTTTTTGTTGTAGTCGTAGGTACTTCACAAGCCACTTTGGTTTACATCTTCTGTATGAAGTATAATTACCTGAGGCGTGCACGTACTCCCATCATCTCTAGAAAAAGTTTTTAAAGAAAAATATTATGACGCTTTTGTGTAGTAGACCGTTTTTTGTACTAATATCAGAACAAGACGTCTGCATACATGCTATACATATGGAATAAGGAAGGATGTACTTGTGCTCTCTCTGATGATGATGTGATGTTCCACTTAAACTTTCTTCTTTTGCAGTGATTATGATTTGCAGGATTTTTCCAAGTTTTTCTGTGCGCTTCCAAGTTTTAGCGGAGAAAATTATATCAGGAAAGGGGACTTTAAGTATTCACACACGCCTTCTTGAGGAATATTTAAGACAGATAGGGAGATAGTAATGACAAGATTTTGAAATGAGATCAGAAAGAAATCGTACACGGTGGGGGAAATGACATGACATGCAAAAATACCCAGTTTTGGTGATATGATGCTGGTGGTGGTAGTAGTGAACAAGCTGGAAAAAGTGATCCTGCTATCATCATGTTAAAATTTTTATTGCGGACTAGGCAATTTCATTTCACAAAAAGAGAGAAGGGCAAAAAAGAAAGTACAATGGTAAAAGTAGATAGAGGCGAAGAGAAAGTGCTGCGACTTGCATTTTCATCATCATCAGCAATAACATCACAAAGCAGCATCCATCCGCATCCCCAAAAAATTTTTTGTAGAGAGCTAATTGCCATTAAGGTTGATTACACTTCTTGACAGCGATTCTTGCTGGTGATGATGATGAAGGGGCGCTAATAATGATGCAATGAAGTGGCATCAATGAGATGTGTTACTACACTTGCTCTGCTGCATCTCTTGCCATGCCATGCTATTTGTGGACTTGCTCTGAAAGTTGGTGCTCGGTGAAGGTAGTTATCTTACTGTGTTCTACTCCCCTATCATGCTAGTTGTTGGTGAGTGAAAACGAACAGGTAATTACATTTTATGACTCCTTCTTTTTCCTTCCACTTTCACTATCATCATCACTACCACCACCACTGCCACCGACCGACCGACTTTCACTTTTCAGCTATGATACTGAACGAAATGCAAGCGTTCTGAGTATTCACAGTCTCAACATTTTTTCAGTACTTCATCCATACTTTTTTTACTACTGCTGGTGCACCGTCGTCTTCGTCATCATCATTACATTACATTATGTAGCAGTCGTTTTCTCGTTATCTCTCATACATCTTTAGTTTATGCTATAGTTTCCTTCTGCTTTCTCTTATAATACTGATATCCCATCACATCAGCAGATATATCACTACTCTTCTTGAGCCACTCTCTTCTTTGTCTATAAGACTGACATTATCGTCACCTATTCTACTCCTTTTTCCAAGTTTGACATGAATTTTTCATAAAAATTTTCTATGTGCTTCATTCAACATCAACTTTAGCTCAATGCAATGCCACCACCACCGCTTTCAACTTCATGTCTTTGTATTTCGTTTGGTGACACTGTTAAACGTATGTTAACTCAATTTTCTCCTAGTTTCTTCATGTCGTTCGTTTTTTCTCTTTTAAAAAACTTTCTTGTCTCGCGTCCTGTTTGTCAAGAAATATGTGGCGCTAACGACATTATCTATAATAATCGTAACGGAGCACGATAATGGGATTGTTCAAGTTGAACACTGTGTCATGATGATAATGATAATAAGACTAACATCAGTAAAGTAAAACAATCATCGAGGTCTGTTTATATTTTGTATGTAAAAGCCACCTCTTCCCATTGGCTAACGAGAAGTTAAGCAACCATTTTATAACTATCCTCTGGATGGGTGTCCCGTATTTCTATGGCATTCATTGCATGTATATTGTATAGCTTTTAAGCGCGTTTTTTGAATGAATACTGTAATAACATGATACATGTTAATCGACATCCACTATATCGCTCACTCGCTCACTAACTAACTAGGACTTTTAGTCAGCTAAACACTCTACCCGGAAACTATCAGTAACTATAAAACAAAAATCATATCCAAGAGGGTTTCCGACATGTAAAATCCAAATTTGATATCAGACTTAAAATTTGAAATACTACGTTACCGAAAATAGGCGGGAAATTTAAATTTTAGAATTTTGAGACAAAAATCATATCCAAGGGGGTTTTGGACACGTAGAATCCAAATTTGATATC
>JAQFXM010002756.1:0-23144 GCA_034693345.1 Entomobrya multifasciata
AAAGGGGAAGAGCGCAATAATCCTTGAGTGTGATTCCGTCGCCTCGGTTTACCGACCCCTAAATTACATTTACATTTATCATCAGTGTCCACGGGTTTGAAAATACGTAGCAGTTTAGAAAGGCACTTTGAAGAGCAGAGGAAACTTAAATGTGGTGATGATGGAGAAAGTAAGCGTTCAAAGAAAGTAACGTATGGTGGTGATGCAGAAGAATGAAACGTTTTTATTTCTATACTTGTTATAAAGTAATAGCATACATTTTGGTACACGAACACTTTTAAGAATTAAAACGTAGTTTGAAATGCATTTCCATTTCATTTAATTTTTCCTTTAGAGCTGCTGGCTATGTATGCGTGACAAGTGGTCAAAAACCCTATTGTTATCTTAATTCCATTGAAAGCTTGTTTCTCATGAAGATGTACTCACAAACAAACATCGTCTTGGTTTCCACTTAAGCATTGGATAGACAGAGGACACATTTAGTCCGGTCTGGAATGGCTTAGGCTTGAGTATTGAAAGTGATAAGTAAAACAAGACAGTTTTTCCGTGACAATGTCTCTTATTTGTCTTGACTAATCTTACAATCTGACAAAGAGATAGTTAGCTGGAGTCGTGAGTTGTGCAGAAATGTAATTGCTTTTTTGTTACATATTTCTTTCTAAACGGAAGTTATCTGACTCTGAAAGTGTATATGCGTGTGTGCATGTGTGTGTCGTTTCTAAGCGCATTAATTTAAGATCTCCGTTATTCTGGCATGGAAACCAGTGTTGTGGTCTTCGTTGATCTGTATATCATCGTCGTTCTCATTATCGTTCCCAACATCACTACCACTACTACTTTTAGGAAAGCCATGGAAAAGAATTTATGAAAATGTGGAAAACGAAATAGAGTTTAGTACAAACGAGCGTGTGTGATCGTGTAGCTGATGTACTATATTTATGATTACAACACAACTACAATACTTGCAGTTGTTGCTGTTGATTAAGTGAAATCATCAACTCTTCCTCTCTCCTTGTCGAGTTTTGACCAAAAAGGAAGAAAGATGACGATAATCATTCAAGACGCAGTTTATTATTTTTTATCTGCAATATAAATATACGCGCGCACATATATATTACTTCTGTGTCAACAAGAGAAAGTAGATGTCTGGCAAATAAGTAAAGCACATTTTTTGGATGTGGTGGTGGCACTCATGGTGAAATCATAGTGGCTTTGTGCTGTGTTGTTTGGCCTTCTTGCACAAAATGTATTTACTTGTTTGATACTTCCTCGTTTTTATCAAAGTAAATATATTATACGACTTCCTCTCTGCTCGGAATTTGGCTTGAGGCATCGCAGGGTCGTGATTCAAAATGTGAAAGCAATGTATATGTGTAGGATCGGTGGTAGCAAACGGTGTCAGCAGTGGAGAAAGTAGAATAAAATAGAGAAAGGCTGTGAGGCCAAAGCGGGGATCCCATATGAATATACTTTATTACTTAGCTTAGGTAGTTCATAGTTGAGTTATTATAATAAAATAATGTAGACACATACAATCTCATGAATAGAGTAGCCATTCATGCGTCCCATAATCAACATCCACAGCAACAGTATCAACATCCTCTCCAATCCATTGCTCTATCACCTCATATTGAACCTGATTTTGAATTGCCTCGTACAATATACTTGGCTGTTTCCTGGTCGTGTCAGTGAACAAGTTGTTGCTACTCTTGTTATTATTATCAATCCGAGCCGAGCTCGCTCTCGTTTGATGGGTTTGGGATGATGAAAAGATGTATTGTATATGTTGTCGTCTTGTGTTGTGTAGAACTCTTATGATGATCAAAAAGAATTCAAAATGGCAAAATTTCTTTTTTAGATATATGTAATTGCCATGATCATCTGGTTCTCCTTTTTATACCATGTTTCTTTATATAAGAAACGCATTATAATGTCATTCAAATTTAATTTACTATGTAGATCTCATTAAAGGAGAATACAATACCACAAGAAAAAAACATACTTGTTGAAACTCAACTTTAGTTTAGTTGACACTGTTGTCTAGTTAGAGACTCTCTTGTTTCCTATTCTGATTGCACTGTTTTGCAATTGTATACATCGTAATTTTATTTTGCATATTTAGTAAATTAACAACTGTTTTACCTTATACTTTACTATAGAGCCGTTAGAGGATTGTACATTATAATTATATAACAAAAAATATATATGCTCGTACGGTATAAGTTGTAAGTTTTTAATTTTAAGCTGCTACTGTACAAGAAAACTTGTAGTGTTCAGCATTACCAAAGCGCCCAAGCTGCCAAACCAATATTGCCAATGTCACAAGAACAGAATCATACGAATCTTACGTTCAATGTTCAGACAACAATCATGAGGAAAGTATTGTTCTCTGTGAGAAGTGTTACTCTTGTATTTTGGTAGAAATTCAGCTAACTTTGACTATTTTTAACTTTGAAACCAGTAAGCGAATTGATTTCAGATTGGTGTAGCAAGATGCAAGTTGTGTGACTAAAATTTGAGCATGTTACGTTGCTAGTTCTTAAAAGTTATCTTCAATTTTGATGCAAATCGTACCACTTAATATTCCAACAAGGCAGCATAATTTGATGAAATGAGTACTAAAGAGTTTCTTACAAATAAATAAAATAATGTCGACCTTTCTGTTTACATTTTTAAAGTGGCTTTTATAAGAAATGGATTATTTTCCAACAAGCTTGCATGTGTCTGCATTTGCACTGTCGTTGCAAAGTTCACTATTAAACTTCTAACTCATTTTCTTAAAATGTATGTACGTGTATCTATTCCTGTTGATACTATTGTTACAGAAAAACTTATTTAACTAAAGCAAACGGCAAAGGCTATCTTATCATTATATTCTTGCATAATTCCCGTGAGCAAAACGAATGTCTGCTTCCTTTGATTGTACAATTGATGCCCCCGTTCCTATATAAATACTTGCAAAACTGCTTTGTTGTCCCATGATATCATCTCATCGATCCTCCAGTATATTCATACCCACTTCTTACCTACATTCACATACAAAAAACTCAAAAAAAAGTTTTTCTTGAGAAGGTGAGAGTGAGTCAGAGATCATGTACAAAAAATAAACAACATGTAACGTAACAATTCACGCCTTTTCATCCAGCCCACGTTGCATTTTACATACTAAAGTTGGTTTCCTTCCGAGTTCTGTTCTTTGCCAACGTAAAAAAACTTCGCTTTTTAGACATACTAGTATGTGTACAATATTTATTAGCTACTGGTTGTGTTTTTGCGAAAAGTAAACAAGATAAGAAGAAAATGTACATCGCCTAGTTTGTAAGAAAAGAGTTATGACACATTTTCCATTTTTTATAAACAATACCAACCAGCTTTGAATAAATTCACAAGAGCGAGAAAGAGAAAACAGACTTTTTTTAGTTTCATGGACTGACATTTTTGAAGTAGGAGAAGGTGAAAAAATTTAAGAATATTTTTATAATTGCCTGTTTATTTAAGTATTGTGAGAGCATACATGAGCATACATGAGCATACATATATATGTATGCTATCAGGTTTGATGCAATCTTTTATTTAACTACAAAAACGTTGTCGTGATAGAAAAGCTAACTAAATTTTGTTGATAACGACTTATGTGAAAAGACAGTGGTGTTGGGATAATGATGTGAAAGGACATTCTATATGGCGTGTAATATTGGTTTCATAAGAATAGGCCATGGAAGGAAAAAATCTTAGTGTTGTCATCTTCATCAGATTTGAGAAATATATTTTGCAATGTTTTAAAATCAGATTTCATGAGTTCAGGATGTGGAAAAAATTGTCTACGGGGAACCTCAAGATTCATATATTATATATTTTATCTTAACCATTCGAATGGTAGAATGTCGTTCACAAAATGAATTTTAATACTATTATGTATTTATTATATTCGTCAATATTTTGGCAAGAAACAAAAATGCAGTTTCCTGCAGCTCAAATTTGTCTCGAGAAACCAGCCAGGGCGAGGAACGAAAATAATCTGAGAAAGAATGAACTAGTCCCTCTTTTCCTTTTTTTATCCGATCTCTGTCTTTTTCTGTTCCTGTAAGCGCTTCTGTTGCCGTTATCATCATTACTATTATTACTTGCATGATATATGACATCTTGTATGGATGTATTCAAATGTATGCGATGTGTGTGTACGTATTTCCAACTATATCATTTCGGTACATAATCGTCTTGTGTTGTGGAAAGTTTAAAAGCGAGAATAGAGAAGGTATGCATAGAAAGCATATGGTTCTCAGAAAAGAAAGAACGTGTTCAAAGTCCTCTACTCTCTACAAACTAGGAAGAGTAAGTAAAAAAATGTCTGACTGAGAGCCACATCACATCCTATAGTGTAGTTACTTTACTTGGCTTGACTGGAATGACAAAGAAAGTATAGTAAAGTTGTAAGGAGCATCTGCTGCTCTGCTCAAAAGAATCACTTGAGGTGCCACCACTTTTCTATAAATATGAGAAAGAGGAAATAGAAGGAGGCCTCTCAAAATAATATCATGTATCTGATGTATCCTCTGGCATTTAACAGCGCTTACAGTTTCCCATGCTGATGTGTGTATATAATACCCTCCTCCATATACGAATGAACATAATATACATAATATGGTATAATAATATTTTTACAATATTCTGTACCGTGCTGATGCTCTTGTAAATAAGCAGTGGAAGTATTAATGAAAAACGTAATATACTGCTGTTTTTTGCTTGGAGGTGAAGGATGAAGGAAAATGATGGCAAGGCGAGAAAAATGTGAGCATTTAAGAGTTTTTACTAATTTAATCTGTAATCTTGACCATGTCGTCTTATGACTCTGACTGATAACTCTGTTTGATAACTAGCCTTCTTAACCATTTAAAATGACCGATGCGATCTTAGAATTTAATTAGTTTATTGAGTTCATTTGCAATCAAATATATTTGGATTATAAACTTTTCAAACTCTATAAGCGTGCAATAATTGTGTACGTATAACTGATTTAGTTAAGCAAAGAAAACAAAAAGTTATGGGAAAATAAAGGTCAAAAAGTGAACAAATGGTTATTATAGATTTAAGTGAAAAAAATGATCATCGTTCGAAATGGACTGCTATAAATGGCCCACTCTTAAAGTAACAAGATGGAGAACGAATGGGTATCATGTGTATTTACTAGACTCATTCATAATTTTCTTGTTTCGTAACAAGTTGACTTGTATTGCTGCAAACATTAAATTACATAGGTGTGATATTATTGTGCCGACGTTTGCATGACAGGTTGTCTGATACAGACGGCACAACAACATTTTGCTGTTATGTTGCATGTTATAATGTATGAAATGTTGGATGTGTTTGTAAGTATACTTGTTTACAAAATAATGAAAACTTCTGATCTACTTTATTTTAGAGAGTGTACAACGCATGTCAAGTTAGACTTCGTAAGTTTTTACATCTTTCTGATTCTTCTCTATGTTATAAATGTAATTATTACTCAAGTTTATCTCTGTTTTTAATGCTTTCAGTTCTCCCGTGCTAAGCTCCCAAAAAGGTCAAAAGATTTATTTCTGATGCCTCATGTCACACTAACTAACTTTTTGTGAGGCTGCGGTATAAAAAGTACCTAATACTTGAATGACTAAATTGAAAACTACACAAGAAAACAAGAAGGGAAAAAGGAATTTCGAAAACAACTCTACCGCATTGTCATATTTTTTCAAACTTTCTACTTACTTACAAAATATTACTTATTTGGGTACGACTGTATTGAAAATATACTTCACTGTGTCTTTTATTATAAAAGCTTGTTTGGAACAGTTTCTATTTATATCCGAGAAACACAAGACTGCAGAGTATCAATGATAGTTATTCTTTATACCTGCGGCTAAAAAGTAGAAAATAATTTAGAAGCCGAATTAATCTTTTATAAATGAATTCGCCTCGTTATAATTTTAAGTACGTTTCAGAAGAATAAGCACAGTAGATTTGATTTTCGAAAATGTCGAATTGCGTCGTACAGCACTGAGGCTGGTTGCCTGGTAACTGTAATCATTAGCGTACATTTTTATCATTATATTATAAAATATATTTGAGTGATTGGCTAATGAAATGATGCGCAATGTTTAAAACATGCATCATGTAAAATAAACAAGACAAGAAATAAAGTAATGTGTATTTTTAGTTAAGTAAAATTTTCAGTTTGCTTTAGTTGATGTGTCACTCTGCCCCAAGTTACTATTACTTGATTTTAAACTAAAAAATCGAAAAATAAAAATACAACGATAGAAGGAATGGAGCGATTGAATAAGCGCTTTTGTTGTTTCCCTTGAATTCTTGATAAAAGTGAAAGTTGGGGAAAGTGAAGAGTTTATGACAGAAGACTAACCATTGAAAAGCGGAACAAGAAATAAAAACCAAACATGGCTGGTTTTTAGACAGTTTTAAAACAATGGCAAGTCAAAAAAGGTTTCATTAGTATGGATTTGATCATGGAAAAGTTCTGAGTTTAGGGTAAATTACAAATAATCCAATTATTTCTGTCATTTCGTGATCTCATTTTACGCACAGAAAATATTCTCTTAACTTTCACCATACCAAGTATGACTTTTAACAACGAACCTCCCCATTTTTTCATGATTAAGAATAATAAAAATGCGTAACTTGTTTAGTTGTATCTCGTTTCTGCGAAGAATTCTAAAGTAATATGTTTTTAACTTATTACGAGCCCAAAAGACTTCCAAGACTTCTACTCGAAACTCGACAATTTGCTTCGTGCTTCGAAAAATGCACATCTTCCACGAAGTAATGCAATGCTATTGATATGGCCTACGGAAACAAAAAATGTTTACAAAAATCCCTGAAAAGCGCACTGGACAATTTTTTTCAACATTCAAACTACAAAAGGGTAAAATTGTAACATAGTCATGTTCATCGTCTAACTTTTCCTGATGTCAATATTTTTATCGTCTCTACGGCAACACGACGGTATGTTAAGCAGATTATTTACCTAAAAGGTAAAGCCATGACATATCATGTACAGCTAAATTCGCAATGGTACTTACAATTTCTTATTGTAAAAGATGCTTTTTGTTTCAGTTTTCCACTTTGAATTAAAAACTATATTTTACCAAGTACGGTATCTCATTGTACTTATGCATCTAATTGCAAGTTAGACTTTGCACTGAAGTCAGAATTTTTGAAATTGACCGATCGTCGCTAGGAAAAACGTCGTCGTCGTGTTTTTTGTCGTATTAGGAGAAAATGTGAATCTAGCAAACCGTCGTTTTGGCAAAGTGTCTAAGAATTCTTCCATCATGATATTATTTCAAAGGCTACAACAGTAATGATCATCAACATGATGTGTTATAATAACAATAACAAGCAGATATGGAAGCATTTCTGCTATTCATGTTTTCATGTTTATTGTGACGATGGCCATTTTGTGCCATTATTTTATCCGTACATATATAAGTAAATGCACTCGTTCAGCTTCTTTATATACTTCTTTTGGAATAGCAATGAAAGAATGATGAAAATTTCAGCACGAATAGTTTTTAAAAGTATGAAAAAATGAGAATTACAGTGTGGTGATACCCATAATGGTAATGTTTAATACTAACTTTAATCATGCTTACCATCCTTGTCACCTTTTGACTTTTGTACGCTTATTCATCCGTGCAAAATATTTTAAACTTTTTTGTATATAACTTTGTGTGTCATCCCATTAGGCAATGCTATTTCCTGAGAGAGGAAAAGCTAGATGGTTGTTCTTTTTTGAATAATTATAATAACCCTAACAGTTAAATAGCGAACGAGTGAACAGGAGTAATATGGTTAAAATGATGTTTACCAGACAGCAAGATGACCTGTTAAAATACTATGTCAGTACTTTATGTAGTCGACATTTTGCACTGAAATAATAACAGCAGTTTTTTTGTTCATTGGTTCATCATGTACATGGATTAGTGTCACCATTTACCAAACAAAGAGTTAAAATGTGATTTGCAAGTTTTTATAGCACAGCTGACAGCATTTTCTTACAGCAAATTAAAGAAGCGTTCTCATTTTACTTGTTATTATTCAAATAAATTTTACAACAAGACTAAATAGTGTCTAGTAATAATTCAGATGCATTTTTACTTTCTTAAACATTTACTTATTGGGCATAAAATCTATATAACCTGCTTCACAAAAAATTGTATTCGTGTAAAACTTCTTACTTTATTATTGTTCAAAGTTAACAGCGTGAATGCAATGAAATATCATATTTTGAATTCGATTTACTCTCAGCTCAAAAAAAATTATATCACACCGTCTAGTTCGACTTAAGATTTTCTTATTTTGACATCAAAAAATAATTCATGAACTCACTCGCTATCATATTATGATGAAGTTATAAAAATTCACATTTTTGTCTGTAAACTCTTTTCTTTATTCTTGACTATGACATGAAAAAGAGGGATTAATATATATTTACCTTGGTGTGTGTGGAAATGGAAGCCTCTTTGACTGGAACTCATCATCAAATAATATTTAATCATCATTATGTCATCAATTTCGCAATGGTATGGTCGGAAGGGAGGAGTTTGGTTGTGCTTCTTGCTAAAGTTGACTTAGTGTTGTACTTTTCTGTTCTCATATCTAAATATTTGCGCTTGCATTAGCGACTTTGACTGGACGTCATTAAAAAGACATATCTGCTTAGTCGACGTTTTTCACGCTTGAGTTTACTTGTTATTTTTTGTGTTGAGCAACCATAGAAAACATAGGGATACCTAAGTAACGACAACGTGGAAGTAAAATGTCATGGATGTAGAGTGGGAGGATAAGTTCCGCTTGCTTAATTGAAAAAGGTAGCAGTGTGAGACATTGATAATATGATAATATTAGGATTAAAGAGCAGCAAAAAAGCTCATCTATCATTTTAGCAGTTTTACGAAAAAATCTCCTCTTTCGTTACAGATGAACTACACACTTTCTTGTTTCTAGTTGGTATAACGTGGTTTTATCAGATAAAAAGCGTTGATATTTTGCTTCTGAGTCTAGTGATATCATGTATAAATTATACATATTATATATTAAAATAATTTAAAATTGTTTGTAAAATTATGAATATGTATCTGTCTTAACATACAAAATGGTAAGGTAAGAACTATTTTATATCAAATTGTGGTATTGGTATGGTATATTTAACATCTTTGCTCAATTTAGCAAATCATTTTCATGCTTCTGTCCATCATGGAGAAAAATCGGGTTTGTTTTGTGTAATTAAATCCTCTATATTTGTTTTTATGCCTCCAAGTTCTTTTTATTTAGCTCAATTATTTATAATTTCAAAAAAACGTATAAATTTGTTGTGCAGTCGTGATACTGACTAATGTAGATTTTGGTCATAAGGTCTAGTTCAGCTTAAAGCCATACTACAAGGAAATCTAAGTTTTTATCGACTTCATATACTACAAAAATTTCATCAAAAAGCTATACGTATAATTAAAGAAAGGGAAATTACATGCGGTACGCTCTATTTACTAATAAACACAGATCTGAATGGTACTATTATAATTGCAAGCGAATCATTTTATAGGCAAAGTTTCCAACAAATATTTTTAATCAATTCCCTAATTCAAGACTCAAGATTCAAGTTTCTGTTTTTGTACTTTTCTTTTGTTAGCTCTATTAAAACATTCAACTGAACAAACCCTTACTTCCGAAAATTTAATATCAGCAAAATTTCATTTTCTCTCAAAAAGGATGGAAAAGAATAAGACAGAAAAGAATTTATAACAACACTTGATCCTTATTATTTATCGATATTACTGAAACATGTAGACAGTGCCGTCCTCACATTTTTCCATTAGTAAGCGAGAAGCATCTTCAGCTTTGCCGATGCAGCACACCATCATCATTATTCTACATAGCTGTTTTTGTTGCCGATCTCGGTTTCTTGGTTTAAACAAAGGAATTTGGATACAGGCTACCTGTCTGTTTTTTAATATACGCTACGTTAGCGTATACATCCTGTGACCCTCCTGCTGCTTTTCCACTCTTCTCATATCTCTTTTTCAAGCGTTCTCATTTTCTACATTGCAACTGAAAATTGTTGTTTTATTTGCATATAATCAGTGAGTGTACAGGCTTTCCATGAAAAAGTATAACGGATGTTGATGAAGGAACTTGCATTATATGTTGCACACTTTATGAATAAAAAGGAAATTTACTTCTTTTCTACTTGCATCTCATCCCATATCCTACGTCTTGTCTCATCTTGTAGGTTCTCAGCTCATTTTTATGCAAACTCTTAATTAGCTTAATTATCCAGTAGAAAAGGTAAAGGGATCATCAGACTTAAAATATAAGCCTGCATTCTGTTATTTTGAGTGAAACCTTTCTCACCTGCGTCCCTACGGGATGTGTATTCGTTCAAGTGTTTTGATATGTATTAATATTTTCCAGGTAAAAAGTACGTCAAGTAAGATTTTAAAACTGTGACGTGTAATTTAAGGAAAGATAAAAATGCATACTTGTATTCTAGATTGAAAAAAACACTCTATTTTTAAGCATTAATTTGTAAACTCGTACGAATCTACTTTTTTTAATTAGCTGGTGGTTAAATATAGTTTTCAATGACATTATTTTTGGAATATAGTACAATAGGTTAACATATGGTAAAAAGTGCAAATTAGACCCTACAACTATATTGTTCTTCTTGTTTGTATTCTTTTCCTAAAAGATATGTATTGTGCAATGTACATGTTCCAGATTTAATCAATACCTGCACAGGTTTTTATACTCTAGAGGACCAGAATAGACAGACATTCTCCCGGTACATATTGTGTTCTCAGTAAACAGGTGCTTCATAAACACCATTTAAGTGTAGTAACGAAACTTCCACTGATGATAATCATGATTTCAGGGAACGTGCTTGAATGGCAAACATAAATTATTTCAGTAGAAAAATAATTTTTCGTGTTAAAAACTTACTAGCCAACTTTTCTCTTTTTCTCCTGCAAAAGTAGGTTATTGGAGTTAGTTTATGGGAACACATGCATAACTTGCTGTGTGTATTCTTGTTTTTAATCTTTACTTTTTGCAGAAGAGAAAAATTAGAAACATATATAATCATATAAGGAATTGTGTAGATTTCATAAGTAGATGTTATGTGTTTTAACTCATTTTTTCTATCGCACCTTCACAAAAAATATACAAAAGATGAATGACTTTTTCTTTCTTCTTGTTCTTCTTTCAACTTTTGTTATGTATCACCTTTTCACCTTTTCCTTCTCGTCATCCTCCCTCCCCCTCCTTTTTTCTGAACTAACACACTTCTTTCTCCATCTCCGATCTGTTAGCGTCAACTATCACGCAAACTACTTTTTTCCACCACCAAGTTTTCTTCGACCAAAAATAAAAGATGCCCATCATCGCAAGCCAGATGATGAATTTAGTGTACACACGTTATATTTACGCATACTACTATGTATGTTCGATGCATTCATTTTTGTACTTACCTTCTTGGTTTAAAAGAAGTTAGAAAAGGATTATAAGTAGAAAATGTGGCTGTCTTTGTGGCAATATTTTTTTTACACATTTTCTCCTTGCTTAGATGGATAGATAGATGGAGAAATAGAGAAAAGTGTTAGTTTTTCATGCACGATTCTCTGCACTGTTCCATGCTCATAGTTCTTGTTCAGAGGAGCAGGTAAAGTATGAGCATAAGTATGTAACAAGATTTCTCAGCAGGCAAGAAAACTGTCATTTTGAGTTGAGTTGATGTAGAGTTGTTGACTGTTGAAAGGCGAATACTACACACACACAACACACAACCAAGAAAAGTTAGAGTAATAGCTCCCTTGAGACAAGCCCAGTAGAAACCAAGATGAGTCTTGTGTGTATTTCAATACACGGAAAAGAAAGTGACGTGTCTATACATACACTTTAGTTATCCTACCTTCTATTATTGTTGTACCTACGGTGCAGACAAAGACGGACACACGACACGCAGACAGGTAGAAAGATTGTGCGATGGAGAGAAAGAAATGCTTTCGCTGGATGAAATAGAAAAAGAAGGATAAATAAAGTTTGCGTTCGCTAGGCAACAAGCTACACTTATAATTATGTAGCTTGCTATAAGTTTTCTGTGTACAAATTATGATTATACTGGAGTCATGTTATTTGTTTATGTAAAAATTGAGACAGGTAAACAATTATGAAAACATTATATTATAATTATTTGTTCATTCTTAAACCGAATTATGCCTAAGTTCAAAATTTGTATGCTCATGAATATGTAACTTCTTGTGTGACGTCACAAAAAATAAATGGGTATTAATAAGTAGAAAAACAAACTACTGAATTGTATGAATTCAAATGCAAGAGAAGATAATCCGAGAACTCAATCAGATTCAGTTTAATTGCGATTTAAAAGCAATTTATGGTAGTTTTTTTAAAATCCTACTTTGAATGGCTTACGGAAAATCATTTAAAAATGGAATAATCTTTGCTCCCATGGGTATGGACGAACACTATAATATTTATCAATAAACACACGTTAACTATACATTTTTAGTTTGGCATTCGCATAATGTAGAACACATGATACTGTTGAATCTATTTAAACTGCAAGATTTTTTAATTTATCAACAGCACAAATAGTAAAACTCTGGTTGAGTATTCAAAAGTTTTTATAATTATATTAAACTTTTACCAGATCTGGTTGAACATAATGATATAGTTGCAAATTTGATGTGATTCTAAGAAAACGAGAAGACGCTGTAGTGAGAAACTCATCATGATCGCTTATTTCTCACTAGTAGTATGTATGTTTCTATGAAACAGAGATCATTAAATGCAAAATCACCAAATATGTAGATCAGCAAATGAGAAATTCTCAGGGTAGTTTAATATGCATGGTAGTACATACCAACAATTTATTTTAATGCTTCTGGTGGTGTCATCATCATTCGTGCAATGCTCCACTCATTCATGGTACTTGGAAGACATTTTGTCATCATTATATCAAAGGCTTTAACAGTGAGAGACAAAGACAATCTCAATCTTTACAGCTTTTGAACTTGTGTAAATAAAAGGGACGCTAGGGGACTCAACTATGAGCTTCTAAGGAATGTAAAAGGGCATTGGGCTCGCAGGCTTAATTTTGTGTCTCCACATTTCACTCTCTTCTTCTTTCACTCTTACTAAAAATCTGCATCTATCATTAAGAAAACTTAGCACTTGTTCTATTCCTTTTATTCTGTTTTTGTTTTATTTTCGACTGGCAACTTTTAGTAGGAGAGAAAGGATCAACGTATACATACATCTGTGTAATGCATACTGATGAAGAAACTGCGGACGGGTGCCTTTGAGCCAGACACTAGGATAGACAAATATATATACATCAGAGGCATATATACTTACACAAATTAAATATCAAAACATCCTTATGTTATGTTTTACATCTGCTTTAACCATCTGTCTTGATGGGGATGGTATTGTTTGTGTTACAGGGATTTTACACAGGACGGAAGGAACTGAGTTGAGAAAACTGTGTAAATATGAAAAGTCCACCTCTTTGCGAATTCCGTCCGCATTTGCTCATCACTTTATTTGCGCTTCAAAAATTATACAAAAATATAACTCACCAAGGCTTTCATCACAAAAGTGTTGATTTTAATAAGCATACATTTTATTATTATTTGGATTTTTTATATATTTGGAGTGTGTGCTGTAGCATAAAAAGCTGAAAAAAGCAGACAGACATGTAGATAGAGAAAGGGATAAGAAAGGTAGTAGGAGAAAGTCAGGGGAACGGATAAAAACACCAAGTGTACTCTTGAAACTACTTATCCGTTGCCATTATAACCGCTACACATCATCATGTTTTGAATCACGTGTGATGTGGTGATGGCTTACCAAAAATTACAAGTTGTTAATCTCTTTTATTTGTCGTGTTTCCAGTTTCCATTCCCAAGACATAAAAATAATTCTTTCTTCTTGTATTCTGTACTTGCAGCATTAGACCTGATTTCACTGGAAGCCATTCACATTTGAATAATGGGTGGTTCTATTTTGTTTAAAATAAAACTTTTGAATTATTTTTCTGATTGGAATTTATCTTATATGCTTTTATTTCAATTTAGTTACAGCTACAGCTTGATAAATAATACTGAAAATGCATTTTTTAGTTTATGTCTGTCAGTTTATTTAAAAGGCGAAATAAACGTATCAAATTCTATTGTACTTTAAACACAATTGTAGTCAATACATTGGTGGTTTAATACATTTGTTATATACAAATACAAACATGCTATACTATGTTAAAGATGTGAATATATCTATAGCCGACACACTTCATGAAATGGTTATAAACTTTTTAGTTCAATTTACGAAAGAATCCATTTTAAAAAACAGTAAAAAGATTTTTAATGGAAAAATACTTGGAGGTAGCATGTAAATATGTGAGATTTTTATTAGTTTCCTATAGATGTTGAGAGACAGTACGTGCGTTGAAAAACAGCATCTAAGTTAGATGTAAGCACTATGTACCTTTTTTCTTTTCAGTTTCTGATAACAAAAAATCTTTTCTATTTTGGATCAGTGTACCCAAAGGGCACTTTTACAACAACGAACAACAAAACTTTTGAGTATTTTGAGTAAAAGTAGCAGCAACAGCCTAAGACTCGACCATTTTTCACTTATGGTTTTGTCAGTGACGATTGTAGTTTGTTTCCCGTCTTCTTTGTCAAAATACTACGCATAAAATATAAATGCGTTTTGTTTAAAGGTGGAGCCGTTTCTGTTTACATGTTTTCGCTGTTAAGATATGTAATATTGTTTTAAATTTTGAAAAATATACTAATGTAAGTGAAAATAATCCTCTAAATGAAAAAAATGATACGAAAAATTCATTTAGCTTTACTTAGCCGCGAAGTATTCATTTGAAAACCACAACCAACATTTTTTCATGTGTCCTACATCTCTAAATATTACAATTTTATCCAATACAGTAGTCAATTCGATTCTCTTTCTCATCGATCTTATTGTCAACGTTTCAATTGAAAACAAGTGTAGTTATCATTATGATTATGTGTAATAAGTATGTACTTATTTTTTTATATTTGACTTTCTCGAAAAAACTCGTCTCTACACTCTCTTTGAAAAATGATGTGAAATAAGCTACGCCGCTTGTTAGCGATGAAGCTAGTTTTATTCAGTTTACGATGATATTATTATGTGCACACAAATTTTTCTTTGAAGTTTATCAAGACGGAAGAGGAATTGAAAATTCAAACTCATTCTTTCTCTGACTTTCCAACAAGTTCAATTTCAATATGTATTCATGTACGAAAGGCGAAGATGTATTTGCCATCACTGCGTTGTCAGACTACTTTTCATTACTTGCAACAAAAAGTTTTGTTACTTTGTTAGTTGAGAAGATATAATAATAACGTTGTATTATTATTTTTATTCAAAGCACATGTAGAAATTACGCAGTGTAATCAATATTGGCAAGTAAAGAAACGTACTTTTTCCATTATTTACTAAAAAGAACTCATGAAACAAGATTTACAGAGTAATAACGTTAATTTCTTCTATAGTTCTTGGCAAATAACAAATGAAGTCGAGAAATATAAGTTTTAAGGGAAACAGAAAGTATAAATTGTAGGCATTTTATAAAGCTGCGAGATAAACATGTACACTTAAACGCTACAAAACTCAATGAGAAAAATATTTACAAGGTGAAAGTTGCAGAGAAAAAGTAAAGAGATATGTATACCTGCATCTTACTTTCACCATGCTTACTTGTATCAAATTTGATTTTCTCAACCTTTTCCCAGAAAACTGTAATTATTTATGACGTTAAGCCGAGTGAAGTTTTACTGGAAAATAAAGAAAAAATAAATAATTTTGCACGTGAAAGTTTTTTTTGACTTTTCGAGATTTTTTCGTGCGGAGAAAATCTGTCTATTAAAATATTGAAGTTATGAACTGATGTATATTTATTTGATTCACTTCTCTAGACACGTAAATAATTAAAAAGTAAATCACTTGCGAACCCTTCATCTTATTTCGTATATATTAAAAGAAGCATATAAATAAATTCTAATTCTAAATACATTTTGTTCTTTTTCTTTCACTATTGTAACAGGTTTTTTGGCAAACAGGAGATGAAAAAAGTTGTAGACTTGGAATCATCATTATTACCGCTGCTTTTATTATTGGACTGTTTCTGAAGGCTAGAACGAACTCTAAATACAGAACAGAGAGAGGTTCCGCTGGTCTAAGTAGCAAACTTATTTGGAATCTTTTTCATTGAAACCAACACAACACATTATTCTTGTTTACTGCTAACCTGCTGATTTTCAGCGGTGGAAATCGGATCTAAAGAATCAGGAACAAATTTTCTCAAATACAAAAATGAGTTGTCCATTTGCAAGACCCTCGCCGCAACAGCAGTGCACTAAAAAAGAAAATAATGGAAGTTCTCCATCCACTTCTACTTCCAAAAGAGCTCCCTTGATAAGGACCAATACTCTGGGACAGAGTACTTCGGAAGATCTCAATTTATCGACCTTAAGTGCAGCCATTGTAGCACTGATTATTCCCCAGGTAAGTGGTCATTTTTTATTGTAGCTCTAAGCACGTTAAAAGCACATTGTCATATACATACCAAACACAAAACCAGTGTAGGAATTTGGCAGTCATCTTCATAATTTAATCCGATCTCATCTTATTCGTTTTAGTGTAAATATGCATTACTACGACAAACCCAAGTTTGAAGTTAAAATAATATTCATGTTCTCATTCTCATTTATACAAACACTGTAGCCATTGCATTTGGGAGAAAAGTAAATAAATAAATAAATTGGGAATTACAAGAAAAGGATGGAGAAAGAACTCTCTCCAGACAACTGTACATGCATTACCAACTTCTATACAGTATCATTATTACTATTACCATTACTGCAGTGTATCCTGCTGCTACTGCTTATCCTTTCTCCATCCACCTTTTCCAATGTACATATTTGCCTGAACGAAACCGGTAAACCGATAACTTTTTAGTTCAAGTTTCCTGTGATGTGTGCTGTGTTCTGATGAGGATAGAAAAGGAAGGAAGTTGAAAAACAAAGCGGAATGTTTGTTGGACGATCAGCCTCAGTGCACTTAAGTTCACATGACAGGATTACAAACAAATGAGCACGGATCGTTTCTTCTCGATTCACTAAAATTAAATACAAGTATTGCTGGGAGAAAGGAAAAGGGAATAAGGGAAGGTAATGCATCCATATTATATGTACATACAGATTGGTACATGCATTTTGCACATCGCTTTAAATTAGCAACATCATCATCATCATAGATTTCCATTCACCACAGCTCACTAACAACAAGAGATTAAAATCAAAACTAACAACATGATAATAATAACAATGTTGGATGGAAGTGATAGTAGCCATATAATCCATATGCAAGCAAACAGACAGGGAAATATGTGAAAGATGTGATTTGTTTGGTTGGCTGAAAGTCTCTGACTGCCATTGATTCGTCCATTAAATCACACACAGATAATTTATGGAAATTGCAGAAATCTCGTTTCAACTCTTTTACATTTCCCATTTATCTCCATGCTCAGAGGTACCACTCGGATTACGCTAGTTGTCCTCATTATGCTTGTTCTGATCTCCTCTAGCGGCTTTGAATGTTTGAAGTTGTGAGATGGCTGGTTGGTGGATTGGATATGTACATGCTGTAGACCGCGTCTCCTAGTCTCTTTCACTTTCTCCGCGTCCAAAAATGATGAGATGCATGAATACGCACAAAATTGATCCAAAAACGTTTCATTTGCATTAAGTGGCATAAGAAGATAGAGAAAGCAAGAGAAAGAGCCAATCTGCATTTATTTTACTGTTGTCAGAAAAGAAAATATCAACGACAAGAACGATATGGTGTGTACCCAAGTGAACCATCATTTCATTTATTATGGACAAAATATTGCAACACATGACTAGGCTTCGACTTCATATCATGTCATCATCATTTTCATACTGTTTCCACTTGTATGGCAAAGATTTCACTTCCACCTACAATAAAGGGTGACATTGGCATTTAAACAAATCCTTAATAATCATTTATAAAATTACTTTCTTGTGGTTTCGGTGGTTTAAATTGTATAGAGTATTTACTACTACTGTTGTGACCACCCTCACATTTTCTACTAGTTTTTACGAACCTCAATCCAACTCGTCAGAGTTTGCATTCTTTACAAACAACAACTGGAATTAATGTGTTGTGACGATAGCCACTCTGACGGTTGTGTTTACTTTGCAAAATGACGGCAACACTATAAAACCTCGCTGTTAGAAACGGAATTGTTTTCTAGCGTTATTTGCCGAAGAACAATAATATGGTGATGCAGTTATTGTTGTGAAGTGGTGGTTACTGTACTTAATTGTAAACATGTTTGCTTCCCTTACAATTGAAATGGTAGCTGATGTGTAATAGACCATCTTTAGATTTGTATTTTCTCCGTAAAACACCATTGAAATTGGGATAGCTACAAGGAAAACTTTGCACTTTGCACATTTTGAATTTGTACACATGTTTGTGAACTAGCAAGTCTACAAGGGAAGTGGTAGTTACGAAATGAAATACAAACTTTACTTTTTACTAGACCATACATACTAGCAAAAGACGTCTGCTCTGAATTCTAGTCTGGTTACGTGACGTGTTTGGTGATGGTGTGGTTCCAAGTAAAATTTTCTTCTTATTTTACATTCATATATAGTAACGCAGTTCAAACTACATCTGCAAAAAGGTGTATCATGTATCATCCGTATCCAACTAACGTTAAGCTATGGAAAAGTTGGAAATATTCTCTAAATATTTTTATTATTTTAGTTACGTTAAGTATGTATTATGTATACAACTGCGACTTTGCAGGTATATAATTTTTTATATTCCCATTTCTACATCACTTTAGTTTCTTTGCTGTTTACTTATATCTCTTAGCAATTTCTATGCTTGTTGTTTCATTTACTACTTGAATCATTCTTTCGACCAAGAGAACTCAGTCTGCAAAGGTCTGTTTGTGAAAGAGGTGGATCCTATCATGCTTTCTCTATCTTTTCTACTTCTTGACTACTATACTGCAGGCTGTAACTAGCCTACTTATCTTGTTATCGCACACGAGTCAGGTGAAACAGAGAGAATTAAAAAATATACAGGTGGAGCAAATGGAAAGTTGTAAAAAAAATTGTGCTTGTTTGACAAGAGAAATTTCAGAAATGGCTGTTGGTGGAGTTAATTTTGATACATTTTTTGCTTTCATTTTTTCATCTGTAGTCTCACCTGGTTTGACTTTTACGAGTTTTGTTCCGTAGTATTACGAGAACTAGAACAGAAGGATCAGCAAGAAGATTTTATATATATGTATAGATATGTATGTTATGTTATTCTTACAATTTACTTTCCTTCTCTGCTTACTTTTGCACCTTTACAATTTTATAACTTTGGTGCTTATTGTTTCTTAGTCAGCAGTAGGAATTCCAATGGGTTTGTTGAAGACGTAAAAATCTTGAAAATACTTTGCCTCATCATTATTTGCTTCCCGCTCATCTTTTACAAGGCAATCTCCTTGGAGAAAACGCAGAACATTACTTCGGCAAGGATTCTTTTCATGACAAGATAATAAAGTATTGAATTCTCCAAGGTTTCTTGCCGAGCTTTTGCTACTCCTTTTCTTGTTCATCATCCTTGTTCAAGTTAGTATAAAAAGGAATTAATGTGGTTCCGGAGGGAGTCATGGAATGGCATGGCCTGTGTCGTAGGAGTCAGATCTTCATGTGCAGATTGCTCTTTTTGCACCCACTATACACATCGTACATACACACACACAAGCCCACTAGCATAATAAATGTATATCTGACATGATATTCACATTAAAACATATAATAATGCTTTTTTACCAACTCACTCGTACGCGGCAGCGGTCTCCATTATGTTATCCATTTTCATTTCAATCTCAGCTCTACACACTCGCCAAATATATCGCATCACACCAACCGTCATTTATTCTTTTTATCTTTGAGGTGTATTACAACTTACAACACCATGCCACACCGTCACTACAACCGCCACCGCTTCTGCTACTTTTCGCTGGAACTATTACATTTGCTCTTTTTTTCGAAAGCTGATGTGTGTACCACAATTGTATGAGAAGAAAGAACAGCACCATACGAAGAACAAAACGTGAAATTATTTGCTCACTTTAGTGATTTCACATGTGCCTTTTAATTTGCAATAATAATATGTATTATAGCTAAGAAGTTATGGTGTTATGAACACATTTTTCTAGCACCTCTTTCATAAATGTTATAAAGCATCATAGTTTTCTCCATACTGAAAATATATATACCAGTTGTTCGATGACATGACAAGAAGACAGACAGAGGAAGAGAGTGAAAGTGTAATATTTGGATTCTGTAAGAACGACAAAGACACATTATATGCATGAATGTATATGCATGCGTGAATTGATTCAGTATGTAGCAGTTGGCAAGTGTGTTCATGTGACATTTTGTTAATTAAATTAAACAGAGCAAAGAAGTGAAAAGAGTAGAAATGTAGTATGAGAGCTACAGTGTAGCTTTTACCTATTTAAAAAATGGCCTAGAGGTGCGGTGCTACTGTGTTGGGAATTTTGACAGTGCTGAGCACTGAAATAACAGGAATACATATGGCGCTCATCATCAGCTACACAAACAAGTACAGAATATTATATTGTCAATGTATGAGGATGACAAAGAAGAATTCGATTGAAAAAGCATAACAGACACCCACACTCATTTCCTTGTAAAAACAATTCTGCTATTAACAAGAAAGAAATTCCACTTTCCCCACCACGCCACCATCATAGCCCTCATCGTCATCCGCCATTGATTCAGCAGGAAGCACATTGTATTTTTCCCATGCTTTACTACTTACTGTTTATCAATGCCATGCAACAAAATGTTAGAATGAGTGAGACTGAATATGTGAGCAAGAGAAAGAGAGTGGAGAGCCTCATGAATGATGATGATGTCGTATCATTTAAAAAGATGACATTAGCAGGCGGAAGTAGTCAAAAGAGATAATGAGCAGATTTACACTTATACTTTGCTTTGCTTTCCCTGCCACTACTACTGATCTTTAAACTCATCTTATGAAATAGCTCGTGTTAAATACTAGCTCCAAGTCGAGTCGTGGGAGTTTTGAGGACTTTAGAAGAAAACTATTTCTCTTCAGCAGTTTCACTTTTATCATTTCTGGGGAAAAGTTTTGTCTGTTGGTTTCACACTTGATATACAATGTATTTACAAGCTAAAACTAAAAGCAATAGTACTTAAAATATACTTAAATGAATATTTAATGCATGCATCACCCGCCGACATCATAATCAAATGTGAGTGGTACATAGACTTGGTTCTGAATGGCCCGAGCTGAAATGATGAAAACGTAGGACAAAATCCGTGGATAAAACACTCAGAAAACCCAACATCCAACGAAATAACATGGAATTCGTGCAACGCTTTTAGTTTTAGAAGAAAGTTTACAAGCATACAAGTAATACTAAAAAACGTGTAAATTCGACCTCTAATCAATTGAATCCTAGTGTTCTTGCAGTCTGAAGAGATTCACATCTTCTTTGGGTTAGGATTTTATTGGAATAATAGAAAAGAAGGAGAGTTCCCACTCGGAAAATTAAACAATTACACTAACGACCCATGTATAATGTAGACACCACCGAGAAAACGACATGAATAGAATACTAAGTCCATTAGATAAATTACATTTCATCCGTTAGAAAACCTTCGTTCATTCATTCCACGAATTACAATCATGAGGGATTATAAATATTTAAAGACGTCGCTTACACTGTAAATTTCATATTAATTTATCAAATTCTTTAAATTTAAAAGAGTACATATTTAACCTGAACTGACTTACAAATAGCTACATGAATTCAAATAAGGATTAATTCCAAAATAAGTACAGTGTCACCACGGATCATTGGAACAACAGCAGGCATTTTCCAGAAACGAGCAGTAACAATAAAGTTAAAAAAGAAGGCTATATTATTTGAAACAAATAAAATGTGAATTGCGAGCTACCACTGTATCCGTCAGAAGTTTTTACCACATATCACATATGATACGATAACCACCTATAATATATAAATATATATATGTCTGTAAATCTATTATGAAAGTGCATAAATGGCAGTTCGAAAGTCATATATTATAAATGTAACATTCAGTGAAAACCAAGTTGGACTAGTGCCATATGTCTTTGAAGGAATTCCATTTCTCCTGGTTTACCATAATACTTCCCTTCTTCGCTTTTACTCTATTCATTCATTTTAATTGTGTTTGGTGTGGTGGTTTTTGTAATTATTGTTAACTGGAAAAGATTTGTTGGATGAAACACACCACTAAATCTCTTTTTATATTTCTCAAACAAAATATTCGGATCGTTGCCAAAGAAAAGGATCCCTAGGATTTAATAAAAAACATGCAATTTTCGTACCCCTCAGATAAATTAATCACCCTTTTTAGCATCAATTATCCCCCTTTATGTTTTATCTTCTAAATATTTATTTTACATATGAATCAAACCTATCGTGAGAAAATGACAACTATATCTTTAACGGAGTTACTTAATGCAGGGGAAATCATCTTGTTGATGAAACAAAATATGTAGCGTTTTTGCTTAACCATAATCATGTATGCACTGATAAAATTCCTTAATATTGAATTAAAAGGGATAAAATTAAAATAAAAAGGGGGAAAGAAATGCACATTTGAGATCTGCTCAAGAACTTCTGTTTAGAAAACGAAGAAGTAAACATTGCTGAATTTAACATATTTTGCGTAATACATTATTAACTTGGTAAATAGACGATGTGTGAATATTTCTAGAAATAAGTTTACGAAATGTCGGTAATTTCTTCATCACATTTCTAAGAACTCAGGATGTTAGTCAGTCATAACGAAAATAGTGGATAGCAAATGGAATTTTTTGCTTTGAGCAACATTAATGAGTTTCGAAGGGTCGTCTGCGCCATAGTCAGCAAATTTAACTTTTTGGTGTTTTTAGGATAG
>JAQFXM010002757.1:0-23144 GCA_034693345.1 Entomobrya multifasciata
TGTTTTTGCTTCTTATGTTTTTAATAGGCCTGATGAAGCTATGACCCAGCGAAACTAGTAGCCAATAAATTTTCCGTACAATTTTAAAGTTGGAAATGTAATTGTGTACAGATTTTTCATTTATCATCCGTCACACACCTCATAACTAAGGAAAATTAACCTTAGTTATCAAAATTGGAAAACAATTTGAGATAAAGAATACCTACCATTCAAAGTGCACATGGATTTTCCGTTCTTACCCTTGGATTTATTCTATGGTTTTATTTTTTTTAATTCTCGTTTTTAAATGAAAAAGTGCAGCTTGGCACCTCAAATAAAAACTAATCAGGTTGCTTTGTGTATGTCTTGATGGTTTTCCTGTCTAGCAAGCAGTACCGCTTAAGACTAAATTTATTAGACAATTTAAGAAATAAATCAAAAATTACAATTATTCGTGTCAAATACAAAAGTTGAATGCAAAAGGTACAACAGAAGTAACTATTTTACAATTGGGTAAACAGTAAATAGTCTTGTTTTGATTGCAGGAAGTAGTATACCTTAACAACTTTCATTTCGAAGGATACTTGAGAAAAATTGACAAATATGGCGCATAAAGCAATATTTAACAAAGTAATTCAGACCAGCGTATCTTTGTTTGTAAAAAATATTTTGTTCGAATAAATAAACGTTTTTCTTCTTGAGCTGATTATTTTATTTTCGCGCATGTTGTAGAAACGTAAAATCTGTAAATTGTTTCGATTCTTGTAAAACTAGCGTTGAATAGCTATCTCTTTCACTTATAATTTCAACAATGTTTTAAACATTTATATTCTACGTAGAAATCTGCGTGCGAATCGTAATCATGCAAAACAAGTCCAATAGTCTACAACTTTTGTATTCTGTTTATCATAACCTTTCCAGTAGTTTTTGAACTTCAAGCGTGTGACTAAGTATTATTAGCAAATCAAACAAAGTTAACGAGGGACTAGGAATACTCGTGTAGTTTACTCTACGATCAATGTTTTGTTAAACTTTCACCTTGGCTCACACTCATGGATTATCATTAACAATTTTCCACATCCAGAATTCCAAAACAGTTTTTATCGCCAATTCGTGAAATGTATCTAAAACAATTCATGTCTGTAATCATGCATAATTCTCTGCATTGCAAATTGAATGTCGCATAAAACCATACACCCTATCACAAGTTTACGAACTTTCCAGTTTTCCATTTACAATATGAAGAGCATATTATTACAAACTAACACCGCTTTAACCGCTTTAAATTTGTAAAACTTGAAAAATAAAAAGGCTGCTTCACACAATAAGATATTGTAGATTGCTTTTAATAAGAAGGCTGAAACTACTTGATTTATGTCGAAAATTACCACTTGAATCCAAAAATTGCGAACACTCAGTTTAACGAAGTTTACTGCATGTTTCTGAACATCTAAACATCTTACTGTTCAACAAACTTGTGGATTTCGACGTCTTTAAAATTGCGGGATCTAACCAAGGAGCCAAAAAATATGCCTTTGCACTAAACACAAAAATATATTTGCACCTGCTGAAACAGGGCTGTTGTATTCTAACTGTATTTCCGCTTGTAAAATTTCAAATTTATTACAAATACAATAAAATAATTATCTGTCTCACACAAAATACACACGGTTAAGTAATTTATGGGAAGAATTATTTTCATAAAAATATTTTCAATAATCTTTACATTCAAAACAATATATTTGGTAATACTGCTGTTTAAATGAGATATTATCAAGTAGTAAAATAAACTAAAGATTCCTGTAGAATATCTGAATATCATTCTAATAACTAATTGAATAATCATTCTATTGCTCTGTCTCCAGTCTTGTCTGGATAATCAATTATCAATGTCTGTACTCTTATGCTCATGTCATGTATAGTATTGTGTACGACTCTCTACTCTTCACTTCTGCTCAGGCCTTCAAGCCGAATAAAGCTCTCTGTACATATTGGCAAAGAACACTCGCTCTCTCAATCTCGGTCTCATTTAACTCTTGCATTCACATGCATATACATACATTACAATTCCCTTCAAGGATTTTGTTTCATCTGTAATAACGGAATTAAATACGTTCTTTGCCTTCTTTTAATTTTATTGGAAACATTTAATCTCCAAAATTATTTTGTTGCGTAAATATATTTAATCTTTTCTTGAAATGAATAATGTGTTTAGTGAATCCAACATCCGTGACCGATCCCATTTTTTGCTAAATATATCATCCACGCATGCCGTCCAATCACGAGTTACTGATGTTGTCTAGCGATCCATAAGTGGCCATTTTGTGCTACGTTGCTAAAAAATAAATGCCCTGTTTGTGGTTCACTTTTTTCACGACTACATGAACTGTCATCCTCGTTGCAGCCATATAAACCACCTAAAACTCCCGCAAAAGATAATGGAATCGGTTAAGTTAATCTGTACTGTTTCATGTCTTATGACGTAATGCTGAAATTGTGGTTACATTAATTGTTTTGTAATAATGAGTTATTTCATTTTTGTTAAAATACATAAACTAGATCAAATTGATCAAAAATTATTAATGCGACTTCACAATTTGCCCTTCTGCTACCTTTTAGGTATATTTACGCAGTTAAATTGAGATTCTATCAAATGTTTGCCCAAGGAGCATAACTTAAATTTCCGAAAGAATTTCTGTACTTACAATCACAAGAACAAAGTTCAGAAGTGGTTCTTGAATATTTTATATGCCCGGGTCAATAACGCTATTCAAAATTTAAAGCAGATGCTCAAAGTCAACCTTTTTAACTCAAGATTTTTTATTTTCGAACACCACTTTAGACCACCGATAGAAAAACCTTTGGAAATAAATTCTGACGACACTGATGCAAATCTGTAACATCAGCTATTTCCCGGCTCAAAATGTTTTATTAGGCTTGCTTCGTTATGAGTACGAACAAGTGCAACAAAACGCAGAGGTTACCAATGGGGGGTCATTCCAACTAAATGTTCATATAGTTTTAATATACATATACATATATATACTTTAGTTGGTATCGTGTAAGTAGCTATAAAACATTCATAGTTATTGTGGTAATTTTACTTTGAAATTGTAGCTAGGTTAATAAAACAAAGTAGAGGTCATCGTGCGGAATAATTTAATACTTAGTCCTTAAATTCTTGAAGAAAAAAAAAGAACACAATTCTTAAACATGTCAAGTTTTTTTAATTCTTTTATTAAATGCAATGTAATATATATTGAAAGCATTTTCTTTGGTTTTTTGTATTCATTACGTTTCTTTTTGTCTTTTAAGCTTGCACTTCAACAGGATTGTAATTTGCAAATAATATTAACAAAACAAAGTACAAATTACAAGTACTAACACTGTTTCAAAATATAATCGTGCTCATATTAAAAACTCACGAACTACTTACTTCAAAATCGTTAGTTTATTTGAGAAAAGTATTTATATTTACCCGGAAAGGAAAAATTAAACAAATTTACATTTTCTCAAACTTCATGACAACTTCTTTAAATCAAAATTGTAAAAATTTTCCAGTATTTACGTTTTATTAAAACCAAACTGGTAACAAAAAAGTCTACGTTTTTCTGAACTTTGGGCTCTTTTGCTGGTTATCTGGCAATAATAATTAATTATTACGCATCCTAGCTTTAACCATTTTATCATTCAAAAAACCAATGTTCAGCATCATGAATGTTTAAACACTTTGTTTCAGTATACGTTTCAAATCCATTTCTACAAACCAATTTATTCAAGTAAATTGACGATGTATCAAAATAAGATTAGGATAATTTCTTAATTAATCATTGTCCACTCAATAAAATTTCACATCGAGAAATTTGTTCAAATTAAAAATCTTTAGTATCATAGATTTTTTGAATAATTCAAGAAGTAACAAAAAAATTTAAAATCACTAAAAATCCAAGCCTGGTTGCCGAGATAATCGTGTCTAAATTGGCCTACCGGGTATAACTGTTCATTCTTGTGGCATTCTGTATTATTGTGAGCATTTGCAATACACTCAAATCACTAGCTTTTCAGAGTCACCGACAAACAAAGCACCGAATACAGAAATAAGTTTTGCGATAGGCATGATGTTACTATTATTATTTTAAAAGATAAGGTAATAGCTTTTATGCATAAAATTTTAAACGAATATCTGGTCAGCGGATTAACATATGTCGGAGTCACAAAAGTTGTATGTATATAAAAACGCTCATATCAAAGAATGACAAGACGGTAGAAGAAATTTTTCTTTCACGTTAAAAAATTCTTAAATGATGGAAAATGATTTTGTGTTCATGTATTGCAAAAACATACTCTCACCATAGCCTAGAGTGTAGTTTAAAAAAATTGGGTTTGATGGAATAATGACGCATTCCAAATCTTCTTAACATTAATACTAATTAATTTACTTCCAGTAACTGAAAAAATTGGATTTTCAACGATCAAAAGTTTGACAGTACATTAACTTCACCTTTATGATTTCCAAGTAAGAATTTATTCTTTGAAGAATTTTTGAATTTAAATTACTGCTTAACTGATCAATTTATTTCGAACGGACCTAAATACTGTCCATGAAAACGTTGTGATTTAAAAAATGGAAATCGCCATTGCACTTATTATTAAAATTCCACGGCAAATCTCAAAGAATCCCATAAAATGAATGCCAAATAAACAGATATACCACATTTTTGTGCTTTCCTATGGGATACGCATTGTTTTCACAAGTAATCCTATTGCTTGTTCTATTAGATCCGTTTCTACGCTTATATACTACCGAGATGGCAAAAAGTTACAAATTCCTGTCCATGGTAAAATTCTTATGATTGAACGCTATCATTTGAGTCATTGCATGATAACTGAAATATTAAAACTAAAATCTCAACACTATTTTGATTATGTGGTATATTATCACTTACCAAATAAATAAGAACAATTGATACACACGTTTACGCACAACAAAGTTATCTTGTTTTGTTTACCGTTACAGACGTATGTCTCCATATAAGTGTAAATAAAAGGTATGGATTCTTTTAGTACTAATTAAAATCTTTTTATTTGTGTTGTAAATTTTGTTTCAAACTTATTTCCCCGATGTGCTGAATCGTAGTAAGGTTTGTGTGTAAAATTTTAAAAAAGTAACTGCACCAGACATACACCAGAACCAAAATGTGCTGTTTAAAACAAATGGTTGAAATAACACATGCCCACTTGATAATTTTCAACTTTACTGGCTGTTTGTTTTAATTTATTAGGGGTTCAGTGATTTATTCAAAATAGATTTAATAGACCTACCTTTAACTCGTATAGAATGGAAAAGTATACGTTTTCTTGTGCAGTCCAAAATGCTACTGATTTAGGAATAAGGCGCGACTAGTGAACAGGGAAACCAATTTTTGAACGGTATGGTAAAAAAATTCTTACTTAAGCATTCAAACTTCTGGCTTTATAAACTGCACCACAAGTCTTTCTTGACTGCAAATTGACCTAAGGTAAGAGATCTTGGTGGTTCAACAGGGATAATCATTCGAAAACATTGCGATAATGCCTTCAAAACAAAATGAAGGAAGCTACTAGTTCCTTCGTAACATTAAAGCATTTAATATGCAATATAAGAACACATTCATCAAAGTACATGCTGGATTTACATCAACAAGCACGAAGTTTTCCGACGAAAATTCCAAGCCATTTATATTTTGACTTGTTTTTCTAACTTTCTAAAAGTTTTTGAAAAGCACAAGGAGCCTTTTCCGTCAAAAAGTAATACTCTTCTACATTCAACCTATTTCAAATTAAATATAATATTTCAAAATGTATACGAACAAGTTCAACAAGTCCAATAAAAATTGAAAGAATGCACAGTGTGAAACATTTGATAAATGTGAATCATAAATGTCAAATATACGCCTTATGACAGACTGAATAATTAGTTACTGAATTGTTAGATAACTATTTACTTGTAAATTTCAATAATATATTTTAGGTTATTAGAAGCAGTAAAAGTTTATTACGACTTCTTTTAAATGTAAGATCCACATGTTTGAAATCTCTTTCGTGCATTTTGCGTAAAGCTTGTAAAGTACCCAGTACGACGTAATGTTGAGATATGTAATTCTTTTTATAAATTGTCACACTTATTTAATGATGATGAGTGATGTGAAAAAATAAGAGATCAGTATCGCTTTAGTCTAAATTCTAAATACCTCGCTTAATACCTATCATTTCTCATTGCCAATACTACGTCCTTTCCTATCATATTACATTTTCCACATAAACACATGAACGTATCAAAGATCATTTCAAATTGGATTCCAGAAACATACTTTCTTACTGCTGTCTTGTAATTTACCGCGTACAAAGTCAGTAACTAGTACAAGGAGCTTATAGTTTAAGTTTACTGTTCTGAACGTCAGAAAATTTACGGTTTAAACCCAAAAAAATTACGGTGTGAATCCCGGTGCATTGAATAATTGAATCTAAATCTCTTAACCGCGGTTTGGGTCGAGTTCCAGACGGTCAGTTATAAAAATAAAAATAATCTGCAACATTGTCGTGTATGAATGCATTTTTCATTCAATCTTTCTTTATATATTTATTTAGAGTGTCATCGTTATCGTAAAAGTACTGCATAAACTTCAGCATTACCCAATTGGAAGTGTTCGTTTTCAAGTATACTTTTAAAAAGGCACCTTTAAGTATTTCACAAACTCATTTTTACTTTTAACAACTTAATAGTATGAAATTAGTGATTTTGATACAATAAAGTATTCTTCATTTATACGCACATTATGGAGAAATATGTAAGATTTATTATTGAAAGAAAGACAATTTTCGGAAGTTTTTAGTGTCCGAAATATCTTAAAAAGATTTTATTGATTTTGCTAGCCTCTTGTTTTAAGTAACAATTATGATAAAGATTGCTGATCCTATTTTGTTTCAATAATGTTTTGAAAAATATGGATACATTATAAAACAATACTTTTGTGTAATTAAACGAAACTCTTTGTGTTATAAACAAGGTTTTGTAGGTTCGTTTAGAAATTTTTCATGTGTATGTATAATATATATTCAAATTAAAAAATCTTTAGAATCATTGGCTACTTAAACGCTTCAAGAAAGAACACAAATCTTAAAATATTTTAAAACCCGAACGTAGTGTAAGATACAATTGTGTATAAATAGGCATATCGAGTATGCACATTCATTTTAATGTTGTATTATTGGGAGCATTAGCAAAAAAAAGTCACAAAAATTCTTAGCTTTACAGAGCCACTAACCACCAACAGAGAAATGTGTTGGCTCTGCTTAAAATGCGGCAGCATTATCCAAACTGACCATAAGCAAAAACTGCTAGTATCAATTTATGGGGTTTCTTAAAGAAAGTCGTATTTAAACAAAGACAAGTTTTTATTTCCCGATGTGTTTCGAATTTTAAATCAGTGTTCTTAAAAACTTTCAGTTAAATAGCAGTGAAAAACACATATTGTTTGACAAGCCGCCAACTAGGATTTAAACCCCATTTAAATTTGAAATTTTTCTAAAAGGAATAAAAAACAATTATTTGTTACATTTCAAATAACTTGCATTATGAAACTCCATTTCTTCAATTAGTAATTTCTAAAGTTATCGAATTCGCACAAATACTTACATGAAGTAGTGTCGGTATTGGTATATTCACGTATGAATATAAATTCACAAAATGCGTGCTTGGTATTTGTTTTGAATTTTAAGGTTAACCAGTGTGTGAAATAGTACTCAAATCTTCAAAACAAACCACAAATGAAACAAGTGGCAAGTTGAAGGTATATTTCAACAGCTTTTGCATTTTAAGAATCCGTAACTTACTTTGTTGCTAAAGTATAATTTATTAGCATTGACCTACTTCATTTGTAAGGAGAAAATAGTGAAGCCATAAAATTTTCATTGTTTAAACCATTTTTTAAAGCTATTTTATTACGGTGTTCAAGACTTCCATATTATTTTCATCATCTTAGGTTAAAATGAAACCAAATGCATGTAGTAGAGAGGATGGAAAAATGAGTGAAATCGTAAGTAACTTCAAAAATAACCTAACTTTTAATTCAAATGTTTGAATTGTGAAATAGCAATTGCAATTAGATTTTGTGTACCACATTAACTCTTAAGACAATCATGTACGTTGTACTTTCAATTAGGGAATATATTAATGAGATTTTCTTACAACATATTTTAGATTCCATTCGCAAGTACAACACCTTATGTACCGGAAAACAGCAATACATTCATATTTGTTCTTTTCTGAGCAACTTAAACTGATGCAAATACAAACATTTAAACACTGAATTTTTTATGGGAATAACTCTCGACTGAAGTTGTATAAATTAATTAAATGGATCAATAGGACATGGTACATTTTATGTTCAAATAGCATAGCACGTCTGACTAAACAAAAAAATCTCGAGGTTTTACTTGTCATTTTATTGGATCTATTAAAAATATAAAAGATACTTCATTGTTGAATTGGTAACAATAAATAGTTTAGACATTGGGCTTAAATATTAACTTCTACCCGAAAAATAATTATTTTAACTATTCTAATTTTGGAAATCTAATTATGTTACACTTAAAAACCCAATGGGTTTTTACTCCAATTCCTCACAGACATATATGGTTTCCAATACATATACCATAAAACTAGAAGATTGAATTGTAAATATTTTTATAAAATTAAATATCTCCATATATCCTTAGTGTTTTCATGCATTAACAATTATTTTGGATTCAGCCAAAATATTTTGTGTATACGTATGATTGCATGATATTTTATAAATACAAATATTTTAAAACCCAATGTAACATATATCTGCATCCTTCCCTAAAAAAGTTGAATCTAATTCACAGTTTTAAAACATGTTCACTGTTGAAAATTTATTTATTAGTTTCGTTATTTTAATACACTGCTAAATTATTTCTTGTAATTTAGTTGCCAGAATTTGAAGATTAGTATGGAGTTGTTTAAAAGTTCATGGAAGTCAAATAAAATGATATTACAGAATACGAACGGAAAGTTCTGTAAAGAAATAAAGCACTTCCGTAATTGAGCTACTAGCTCACCTTTGCCCTGAGCAAAATTTTTATATGATAGACAAACTAGTACCTCTTCCATTCACACAAATTTTTGTCATAAGTTTCTGAAATTGTCATTAGGCGGACCCGGCAAACACATTTTTTAATGAAAAGAATTTTTCCTGCGATTGTGATAAAATTTTGTAAACGAAATTGATGTTTATGGAGTGACACTTATGTGTGACTTACTTTACAATAAGAATATTACGAGGGTAAAGTGTGGAACACGAAGAAATTTCATAAAATTCCTGAATTTAAATTTAAAGTTGCACATTATTGAAACAAAATTTGCCTAGAACATTTATTTTATTGATATAGAATGTGGCCGTATTTTTACAGTTCGTCAAAATGTTTCAATTTGTTTCCCAAAACTAATTTTTTTTCTAAAATGACGTTTGGTTGACTGATGTGGATTAACAAAAGTTCTGATGGTGACCATCTATAGTGCAATTTTGAACGTAATTTGTGATTAACACTCGAATAAAGTGCTTTCAAATGGAATAAATGGCTAATGAGTACGTAAAACATTTTACGCGCTAATCATAATAGCACGAAACATATAGCTAAACTTAAAATATTCGTTTATTTATATTTTTGCATACTAGTTTCAAAATAGAATTGATGCTCCCTTGCGGAATTAGAAATAATGAATTAAATCACCCTAAATAAATACACTTATTCACCGTTTTAACCTACTCCATAAAAATAGCATTTATTGCTCACTATCGCATAACGTACATTTTCAATTCAACACAGTTATTTTTTTAAATTTTTGAACTTGAGATTTCAATGATTTAAAAATACCGTTAAACATAGTTAACATTTGTTAGAAAACCTTTAAAAGCATATTTCTTAGAGAAATCAGTGCGCAAAGAATACATGAAAATATTCTGGTTTGCTTTAGGAAAATTTTCTAAAACATTTTCTCTGACTTAGCAGTTTAAAAAAAGTACATTATACACCACAACTTAAAAGTTTAGTCGACTACCAAAAAAAGCTTTCTTCCCAAATAGTCTGTGTACGAAACTTTAATTATTGTAAAACCTTATACAACTGAATATGCACTCCTTATAAACAATCAATTATAAAAAATATGATAATTGCCAAATGTGTTCACGTATTTCAGAAAAATTACTGAGCCACAGAAGAACAATAAAGTTTCATTTTAGTCAGTTGAACTACCTTTAGGTTTAAAAAATCCATTGAACTATTACGAATTTTACTACTTGATTTTGAAATCCAACTAGCACAACTTTCTTTTTCATAATCAAGATTTTTCTTGACTGACAAAAATTGTGTGCACAATATCCATTTTTAAGGTTTACTTGTAATAATACATGGTTTCATTTTAATAGTAAAAAGCTGATTCAGCATAAAACAGATTTTCCCTATTGTTGGTAGTTTCATGTTTCCTTTAACAGAATGCAACAATGTACCCTAAGTTGATGTAATACCTGGCATGCGATGCATGTAAACTTGAATGCACTACAATGTGATATATGTATGATAATATTAAAAAACGACTAATTGCTAAATAGATTTTAGTCGATAGTCTCAACTCTTGGTGTTCACACCCTCGCTTTTGTTCACGTTTCAACCCTTTTTTCTCATAAAATTTCCCACACAACTAGCATAGATCTCATCTAACCATGTTTACAAAGTCTATGACGAATTTCCGTAATTTTTACAGGTACCCCAAAATGCCCTATACCAATAGAGACAGAACTATTGTATGCAGTCCTATCCAAAAATACCAGAAGAAAGGAAGTCCTTACTTGTTCAAAACATCGCTGCAACCGCAATACGAAGATGAGAGTTTCATGTAAAAACCAAGTCGATTATTCCCTACAGCAAATCAATGAAATTACAGAAAACGGGTATTGAAAAAAGTTGTGAACCAGGTACGATGCTATTACATTTTGCCTTAAACTAAACCTATTGTTATGACAAAAAGAGAAACTAAAAGATACCTATTTAGTTTATTATCAATCAAGACAATTGCTACAAATGTACACTAATGCTTCTTTGTCAAGAAGATAATCTAGATGGCTGGAACTAATTAGGAAAGGCGACATATTGATTTTTCTGGAACATTTTGCTTAAAATCCACATGTGTACTGAAATGGATGACAACTATTTTTCACCATGAGTTACTTTTTGAAAGCATAAATCTCTCAATTGTTGGTATCTTTTTGTCCGAACATTTGTTACACTAAAAATGTTCAAAATCTGTGTTAGATTTAATTTTAAAGCATGCTTTCACAAAAGATAATATCTTCAAAGGTCTAAAGAATTATAAAAAGCATATGGTAAGAAATATGAGCTTATATTAATGAGCCCTCTTAATCACACTTGTGTAAGAATGATATAACTTTTGAACTTCTGACACCTCCAGTATTTTGCAATGAAAGTATTTTCAAGCATGCAAACGAGGGTAAAGTGTGGAACACATGATGAAATGTCATAACATTTCTGAATTGAAATTTAAATTTGCCCACTACTGAAGTGAAGTTTGCCTAAAACATTAGTTTTTCTTCTGACAGAGAATAATGTGGTATTTATACAATTTAGAAAAAATATTCAAATTTGTCTCTGAAAACTTTCAAATTTATTAAAAATTGAATTGCAAAAATGACAATTTGTGTATGAAAACGTTGCTTTCAATTGTTTTTTAAATTTTTGCAAACCTTCTGATTGTGATCACCTAAAGTGCAATATCTATATTTAAATCTTATTAGTTGACATTATTTGTGAATTACTCTGAAATGAAGTGGCCCAATTGGTTTAAATGTCTACATAGTGCATAAAACATTTTGTACACTAATCGTAAGAGCATGAAACAAGCAGCTTTAGCCAAAATACTCGCTTTGTTCTTTGATTTGTCTTAAAATATTGTCAAAATAGAATTGAAACTCTCTTCGTGATTCAGTAACAATAACTTTAATTACTCTTGATAACAAGTTGTATGCTGTTTATTCACCTTGATTACTTACTTCATAGAAAATCTTCCTCATTTTATGCTTACCAGCATATTAAAAATATATCCTATACTTTAAAGTTATCAAAATTATTTAATTGTTATAACAAGAGATTTTAATTATTAAAAAATTACCGTTAAACATAGTTAACCTTTAATACAAAACCATTTAAAAACGTTTGTTTCTTAGAGAAATTAGTACGCAAAAAATAAAGGCAAAAATTTGTTTGCTAAATGTTGAAGATTTTTCTTAATTTTATGGACTGGCTCATTGAAGAAAATGAAACTACTATAAGCAAAAAAATTGGCCGGCTGCAAAAAAAATTTCAATTTCTTAAAAAATTTAAACTAACTTTAAGTTTATTTTTGATTCAGTTTAACTCCTTTTGGTATTAAAAATCCTTTGAATTGTTTACATCACCTTGTCATATACCAGATCGAGCTCACAACGACTGCCTAGGATTCTCATAACTATTCTTTTTTAGCTTTACGGATATAGCCAAAATTATTCATTAAATGGTTTATTTAAACTTATAATACATTAATAAGCAAAAACGATTTATTACTTTATACTTTATATTAAATTCGCTTTCCATTTTGATGGCAAAACAAGTTCAATAGATATATAAACCCATTGTCTATGCACGATATTTGTTAATTTCTGAATTAGTCATTCCAAAAAAGTGTAAACATTATTAAAAAGCTATAAAAGATGTTGTATTCTAACCATTTTAAAATGCTACTTCGTATTATTCGTATGATTCGTTTTCGTGCATTTCGTAACTAACAATTTCAATGTAGTTGTTTAATAACATGTATTTTTAATGCCCGAATTAAAAAATATACATAGTATGATTAGCTTTGTTCTCATGCAAGTGTTTATGCATAAACATTCTGATAAATAAAACCTAAAAATAATGTTCTATTAAATCCTTAATGCTTGCACCAATTCGATTCGGCATCTGTAATTGTTTCGAATTCGAAGTAATTCTTGATGTAAATCGATTATATATAAAATGCCAGTAAACACAAAACACTTTGTCGTAGCAGATTATTTGCTATACGTTCCAAATATAAATAGCTAAGCACCTGATTCGTTAACCCTAATTTTCAAAATTTCATCCATTCTCGATTGGACGAGTTTTTAATTTCTCGATTTTCCAGTTTAAACCTAACATACAAAAAAATAGTTTTATTTTCCTGATTTCGCAATTTGTTACAAAATTTAATTGATACTCGAATTTGGCAAAAAAAAATTAAATTTAACCATTTATCACTCAATATTTTACCAGTAAACAAATTAAAATAAATTCACATAATTCAAATTCGGTCATGTTTTGTGTTGCACAGGATTTTTTTTAAACAAAGTTAAAGTTAATTAATTTCCTACACGCTTTACCATTTATTTCAGTATATCTTGATTAAATAGGAAACATTTTTTAAATGATGGCCAGATTAGGCAATTAAGTTTGAATATTTTATCACTAGTCATAATTCTAAATAATATTAAAAATATATCGAAACAAATAAATCACGCATAAATTTCCTAATCTATGATCTTATGAATCACTGAAATTTACGAAACACAAATTTAGCAACTTTTTAAACAAAGTCTTTCGCTGCGAAAATACCCCTCTCTTTGGTTTTTGATACAATATATTACAAAAATTTTAAGTATGCAACAAAAATTGTATTTTTTTTTAAATCCAACAAATATCGACTTTCAGTTGGTCGTCAGATTCAGGTTCTAAACAGGTCACTCAAAAAGTTAACATCACAAAGACTTTAACCATGCTCAACTATTCTGAAAATTGCATTTCAATTTTTTATTAGGAACAACTTCTAGGTTTTACTTGGAGATTTCCAAAAATATCTATCCATCAGTGGCTTTAATCATTTGAATTATTATTCCCTTATGGAATTGATGTTTCATCCGAAATATAGTTTGTCTATCAAACTTGAAGTGATGAAAATTAGAATTATTTAATAGCTGTAAGCCGGAACTATTGAAAAACGCATACCCATTACTACAGACTAAATACTAAATTCAACGATATCAGCAGAGTGCATTTAAAAGTGCATTGCTGCTAATTTCCCACATTATTGATATTACAAATTTCATGTATCATAACAAGGCTTTCCTTACATGGTAACAGAAAATACGGGAGATTGTCTTAATAAAACGTGCTTAAAATTTTACTTCCTATTGCAATAGCAGGTCAATCGAAATATTTATAAAACTGTAAGCTGTTTATATCAGAGGTGAGCTGTGAGTTTGGACTAACAACCGCTTGTATTTCTGTTTTGAATAGAAATGGTTCTAAGTTGTTTATTTTTATGTTTTGTAATGAACAACAAGCACGTTTGAATTTATGTGGAAAGCTCTACGTTTTGCAACGTACGCGTATCAATTCATAATTTTGTGAACCAACTCTGATGTTTTTTTATTACTAACGACTTGACACAAGATTTTTTGTGGTCCAGACTGGACAATTCTATATTAGATGGATGCCATTTCTTTCACTTATGGTAGCAGTTCCAGCTGAGAGTTAATTGTAAATTGCTCAAGTTTTAGCCGTTGAGCTATTGCTGTTTTACTAACTTTTTCGAGTCATTCATTCAAAGAATCTTTACTCCGTCGTTACATTTTTTGTCAACTCGGATGAATGAACAGTATGAGTGCACATATTTTTAATCATTTTAATTTCATAAATAATCTTTTTGAGATGTCTAGCTAAAGCAATGGCCTTACTGCATTGCATGTTTGCATTTTCAAGTGCAGTAATGCCATTGTGATGCTTAGGCATTACCGTATACTTTTGTTCCATATATCATTTATAAACAACACACCATTTACCATAGTATACCAAAAAACTAAGAATCTTATTACTTTTTGGGGATACGGTGATGTCAGGCATAGTTTGCATAATAGCTACCTCCCCTGTAACATGATTATGACATTGTAAATAGTAAAATTTTTGCCCCGGTAGGTAGGTCGATGTCATGTTCTGCGTACATGATGCAATCCGTTCCGGTGAACGCGTAAAATATCAAATGTATGCATGAAAATGTATAATTTAATTAATGTTTTACTCTTCCTACTTCCGACCTTCAGTCGGTGGAACAATGATTTTACAGTAAATTTACACCACAAGTCTCTTTGTGTACGGTATACTTATTGGCTTCTCATATGCATCCACGTACACTCTTATGGTTGCAACTGTGACTAAGTGATTAAGCGAAAGTCCGTGTACATCTTTTCATTAGTATTTACTTTTTTCAATTTTTGGGTTTCTTTCCGAAAAATTACCTATTTCCGGTAAAAAAAACTTTCTTGTATTTTTACATACTACTAAATACACAAAATGAAATTTCAAACTTTTGCTTGCATAGTAGCGAATACTACATGAACTTCTTTTTTCGAAGTATGTAACGTCACCCAAAACAATAATTTGACGTTTCCATAAGTTTAAATTACGACAATCCTGACTTATTCCTTAACCCTGGGATATTCCTGTCTCCCACTCCCTCGCACCCGTTTATAGAATAATCTGGAAAAAAAGAAATTTGGGATTTTTTTACACTCAACAAAGCATTCACAGCTATTATACTAGTTTAACACAGATTTCCATCTGATCAATGTGCCTACTGATATTGCTTCTGAAAGATGGTAAACTTATAGCTAAAAAATAGATTGCTCATTTTGAGCTAAAAATTAATAGACCACACTAGAAAACCTTCTATATCGCAGCAAAGAAATCTATGCATATTTGCCCTCTCAAAAAGGTAAATTATTAGTGTCGGCAATTGAAATGGATCCCTGAAATCACTCACTACTTTTAGCTTGAATTTAAATTCATAAAAACATTCAAGATTCTCAAAAAAAGTTTTAAAAAGTTTTGTTTCTTTACAATTGTAAATTACAATTCTATTATCCAGAATTTTTCATGCATACAACGTGTGTACTTGTATTTACGCAATTTTCGTTGCTTTGCCAGCCCACATCCTAAACCTATAGCCCATCCCATTGCATTCCCACCAACCTACTTTCAGCGTTGTCCTAACAAACGTTGTAACTAATATTGACTCCAGTTTTTTGGCTCCACTAAAATGCAACAAGTAGGGCCCACGACCGATGTCTATTTGCAACGTAGATGTTCAAAACACAGGTTCTGCATGAATTTATTATATTTACGCGTAATGGACTATGATAAATAAATAATCTAACTCAAAGTTTTCTCTAAACAGCATTGGGTATTTAATTAACTAACTCTGTTGATGCAATTAACGCAACTGATTTCAGCTGCCAATACATTTACCCTTCCAAATAGCAACAAAGGAATCAAAGATTTTTTACATGCTTGTTGGATCTTACAATACTCCCGACTTCACAGACGGCAAAATAAAAATTCGACTCTTATGAGCAATCCTCATTTTTACCGGGCAGGGTTGTAAAGACATAAACACGTTTTTATTAACGTACATAGTTCTAGATTATGAAAAGGCTTTACATGTGAAATTCCAGTGTTATATTATGCTGAAATCTATCATTGTCGCGGCTTAAAATTATGTACTGATTTAAATATTGACCAGCCATACACTGTAAGTCGATCCCTGGGGACCTATTCTAATGGATAGTTAGGGTACATTCTAAATTACATAAGCATGGTCATTTCTGCTCACACAAAATCCATTCTTGATGAAAACTCTTCACCAATTCGGAGGAATATGAAACAATATAAAATTGGCGAGGTGCTTATTTCTCAGGAAGTTACATTCTTTAAAAAAATATGTTTGTCTTATTGTTACAATGATTAGGCAACCATTTGCATGCCCAGTCAGGTAAGTTTGCACTAGCTATACTTTACATATAAGCTCAAAAAATAAAATCAGGAAAAACATTTTGTATTGTGATTTTATTCTGATAACAAAGCAATTATTACAGGAGCACTGAGTGATACACATCGATACATTTATACTTCCTTACTATTGACATGTTTTGCTGTCAACAAACTTTACATGACTAGCTTACCAAAAAGGTTGCGCAACGTGATGCTGGTTTCTTGACCAGCTTTACTTTACTTTATTTTCGAAACGTTGCATTGTTGATAACATAAATATAAATAAGAAAACATTTGGCGATAAAAAATCCCAAGATATTATCAAAAAAATCAAAAAAAATTGTGCCGTTCTTGTGACTTGGCAGAAGTGAGTTTTCGCTAATAAACTTAAAATTTATTACATTTGGTGCCTTTTTAACTAAAACCCCATTTAGGCCATAGTGTAGTGAAGGTTTAGATAACTTTGTTTGCACATATTTTATGTTATTTGTGATGGTGAAAAGCCTGTCACGAATGTGAAACTTTATGGCAATTAGTGTCAGGCATTTCTAATAAATTATTCGATATACGAAACATAGTTGAAGGGTTCCCAGTGGAAACCAAAATAAATTGGTTTCTTAACCTCACTTAATAAGATTAAGATAAATTTCAGATAAATATCATTTTTGACAGGTAGTAGTTTTTAAATAGGTAGATAATTTCCGTGAAGTGATAATATGACACGTAAGCTTTTTATAATTCTAAAACTTAATTTATTGTTCTTGCATTACATTTTTTTGATGTCCAAATAATTCGACAGGAATTTTTCATTTTTTAAAATCCAAATAGTACCCATTGTAAAATATTACAAAGATAGGTAAGACAGTTTTTAATGCTATAGGTGTAGCTTTAACAAATTCTGGAAAAATATAGTTAATTCTATCCAAGAAAAATAGTTGAATGGTTTGTTGTATTAACAATTCTAGTTTGTCTTCATCGTATAGAGTTTTATAACAGCATAATATATCTTAATCTAATTTTAACTTCTGCCTATTAACCGCAAATTTCTCAACTTATAAATGCCCTAACTTTTTATTAAGTTATTTCCAGTTGCTTAAAAATTATAGCTCGCCTCGGAACAGGGAAATTTGTGTCTTTAATATTTTGTAAAACAGCTTTTACAATGTTCCTGGTACAAATGCAAGTGTGTTCTAGTATTTCAGATACACGTTATGCTTCAGAGTCGTATTACGATTGGTCAAGGTAAATCAAAACACTTACAATTCGTACGGAATAAGCATTTTAAAGAACGAATTGTGAAATACATGTCCTAAGAACGTGAATGGATAAAACTGCATGCATTTCCTTACCAGCAGGTAATAACTCAGATAGCCTGCTGGAATAACAATGCTGTAAGTCATGTTGCAAAAACGCAGCTCCCATGACTAACAAAATTCCGAATACCTTGTGAAACTTAAAAGGAAAATGTTATATAGAGCTCGGAAACCAAGGCGACTCAATCCTCAAGACGTAATTATTGCGCTGTGCCGTTTAAACATTTCGTCTGGAGAACGGACCCCCTACAGGGTTGCTGTGATGGCTTTAACACCACCGTTGTGCCCACAGAAGAGGCAACTTAAGTTAAGTTGCAAGAGTTTTGCTGTCATTTAAAGGCACCCGTAACAAGGGCCTACAATAATTCCTACGAAGTGAGGTGTTTTCGAAGGTGAGGCACAATTTGACAATTTAATAATCGAAATCGAACTTATCCTTACTCAACCAATGAGCAACCAACGATTTCCAAGGACTCTCATTTGTTATGATTTTCTGATTACCAAAACTCGTTTTACCTAAGCAACTATAATGATACAAACTGAATGTACAAAACATATGAGCATTCAAAAACTAGGAGTCTAAACTGACTTAAAAATACAATAGTGGCGTTATTCAGAGCATATGAACTATTAGCAATCGTCGTCAAAAATTAAAGTTGAATGACGAAATCGAATGTTTATGAAGATTCTGCTCCTTATTTGGATATATTACCACTTGCTTTTATATTTAACTGCTTTCGTGTTAAACATTAGCTTTGCTTACAATTTATACTTTAGCACCTAATTCTGGCACTTTAATACACCGCAACAAAACAATTTTCCATTTCAATTGCAACAGAAGCTCACAATGGAAATATTTAACAATAATTGATATAAATCGATGAATTGCTGAGTGGAGTACGAATTCTTTTTTTTATGATCGGAGGATCAAAATTAAGACGCAACATTTTTTTTAGAATTTATCGCAAAAACCTATTTTTGAAAATGAGTGAATACACAGCGTAATTTTTTGTCTAAAAATATGCGTTTAAAGGTATACAGTCGAAACTGCTGAATAAACCGATTTTTCAAACTAATTTATGATGTAAGTTTTTAAAAGAAATATGTCATGAAGAATACTAAATATTACAAAAATACTTTGACATAGATATAACAGTTATCAACATATAATTTAATCAACAGCAAAATATGCCGAAACAAATTTCCAAATCATCGTACACTAAATCTATTTTTGTGTATTTCACGAGGAGTTGTTAATAAAACAGAAGCTTTTTCATGAACTCATCAATGTGATTTCCTTTGTTTTGAACCTTTCATCATGCCTAACATGTTTACAGATATTAGGCTGCAACTTGACATATTTATTTCAATAATAAACCAAATATAGTAGACTTTAGTTACGACCATTTCACATCATAATTTAGTGACAATGTTTTTTTGAAACCAGAAACTTTAAGTGAACAAATAGCGCCCCTCGTCATATTTAGGTAAATAACGATGCCATGAGCAAGGATTACATGGGTTTACATTTTATATGCAACAAAAAGTTATCTAAGTACCTTCAATTATGCTTGCAAGTTCGTTTGCTTGCTAGAAATTGTTTTTTAGTTTAAACTACGTCCATTAAGAAAGAAAAAAAGTATTAAACAATGAAATTGATCATAAGTATTGTATTAAACTAATTTTTTGTATCTTCTACCGTTGAATATGTTTAAAAATTAAAAACATACTTACACAATATTTTGATTTCATATTCAAGACAAGAATAGTTACAATTTTGGCTCATCTTTGAATGCTGCAGTGCCAGCCTTGCCAACCAATTAAATGAGTGGTTTGAAATGCTGGAAAAAAGTCATAATATAACTGTAGTATTCAAATTAGTAATCTGTCCTTTATTCAAAATTTGGTCAAAGTATTCAGAAAAAAACTATCCTTTATTTAGATATTTGAAACTAATTGCCATTGAAAATTCTGTGTTCCCTTAATACAAATCCAATACTTACCTTTGCCCTTACAACATGGCTTGATTTTTGGGACTGAAATTCATAACATCAGTTTTATTTACAAAAATATAAATAAAAATTTGAACAAAAATTCCGTGATAAGTTTACTATGAAAAAGTAATTTAGTATTTTGTTTAGCTTTGCTTGATACAAAGTTAACAAATATTATGTACTTCAAATCACATATCCAAGATGTAAACATATACTTAATTGATATGCATTTCTTCGATTTATCGTAAATTTTCCAAACAAATGAAATAAACAATAATACGGGCAAAGTGAACAAAGGACCTGGCCAATTTGTTTGTTTCAAAAACCATTGCAACTTTTTTCAAAGACATCACTAAATAAAACTGAAAGTACCGGATATAGAGCGCAACTTAATTAAAATCTAAGCCCAGAGAAATTCACAAACATACATTTTTGCCGCTCACAACATTAACGAAGTACTTTATATCTATTTTAGGCTCCGCATGCGAGGACCAACGGACCAAGCTATCTAAAATATCCCCATACATACCAACGTTAATCCTCACATTTTGTGTTTTCTAAAAGTCGATTTCAAAGTTATGAAAAACATCAAATGAAAATGTTGTACAATGATTCCATAGATTTTTGGTTTGATGGTTGGTTGAAGTCACTCATCACCGAAGAAAAATAAATTAAAATTAGAGTGAATCAACATGCATGTGCATCTATATTACTTGCTCTCACTAATCATTCGTCACCCATCATGCACACACCATATGAAGGACTCCCTTAATTGTTTCACAGCACACTATGGTGACGATCAGTAAACTTAACAGTTTAAATACTGAAAGCTCCACTGTCTGGTCTCCTCTGTCTGTCTACCATGCTTTTTTAATGTGATAACAACAATCAAGGATAAAATTCCTGCATGATTTCATCTCCAAAAAAAGAAGGACTTTCATTAAAATACGGTCAGGATCTCCATGTTTCAAATTATGTTTTGCCTTAATCATTTTTAACATAAGGGTTTTCAAAATTTTGTTTTATTATTTTCTCATTAGATCCCTTGTAAAAAGTTTAAAAATGCAAATGATCCTTAGACAAAATTCACATCCATTTACCTTGGTGTTGTTGCAAAAGTTAATTCTTATATCTTCAAGCTTAAAACTATGAAACCCTTAATAAACGAATTATTTAAAAAGAGACGAATTCTTCAACTGAAATCAATTTTAAGCATATTTTATTCATACTTTTCGTGCAAAAATCGTGGACCTTCATCTGAAAATATTATGCAGTGAAATCTCAAGTGCCTAATACCACTGAACTTTTTACGAAGCCAATACTGTATTTTGATAGTAAAAATGCTTATAGTTGTTCTTTAAATAAACAATTAAGCACATATAAAAGCAGTATTTTTTGAAATACAGTATATTGCTGAACGTCTACACTTTTAAAACTTTGTATAACTTATTTTGCAAATTTTCACGATGACCAAACATGCTGACAATCAGCACGGAAGTTTTTATTTGTTATTAGGAACGGCTATTCCTTTATTTATCTCATTACGGCCAAATCGCTTTTATTCATAATTTAAAACTGGCTAAAAACTCTACACGACAACCTACATTCGATCGGATTATAAAGCCAGGCTATTCTTCTTCATACTTTTGTAAATAAAAATGAAACTTACTTAACTAAAACAAATATCAAGTCGCAAAACAAGTTGATGGATTGCCCTGCACTTTTGGTTTCATCATTAATATTAATTTCAAATGTATGTTTACAAAATATTTATGTAAGTTAAAGCGTGAGAATCTTTTTGGTTCTATTTTGGAACGAATTTAAGTTTACTTAGATCCATGTAGTGGAAATAAATTAAAAAAATATCAGTTAACTCCCAAAGCAGCTTAGATTATAAAAATAAACTAAGATTGCATGCTGCATGCAGAGTAAATTATTTTGATACCAATAGTGGGAGCCGGTACTATGTGAAAAACCGTTAAGAGTGTTGCTTAATATGAAAATTTAATACTTGTCAAATTTTAATATGTCAAATATAGTCAACTTGTCTAAATCAAATTTCGGTTGAATTTTTCAACATAATTATTGTTGTTCGGAAACTTATTTTTCAAATTCTTGGTATGAAATGAGCTGCGTTAACCTTTGACTCGACAAAAACTGAATTTCGTTAAATATTGTTTTGCAAAGACGTGTATATGCACAATTTGGTTTTGAATTTTAGCAGACATCCAAAAGAGGTAACACTAAAACACACATTTTTGACCTCTTACACATACAAAAAATACAAAAATCTTTCCCAACTTCTACCGTAGAATAAGGTAAATTGTAATTTCATATCTATGATATGGTAATTTTACCCTTATTCTAAATTCATACCAAGACAATATAATGCATTCTTATGTAAAATGAAAAATGAATATTATTCTTGAAATCCTCCATGGGCGGAGGAGGAGATGTAGATCAATATACACACATGCATACATCGTGGCGCGACGCTTCGCCAACGCGACGTTTAACCAACGACGCCTAACCAAAAACATTTTTTTGAAAACGACACTAAGCCAAAAGTTAAAATTTAGTTCCCGTCACTTGACCAAAATTAATTTTTTGTAGTGACGACACTTTACCAAATCAAAGTTTTTTAGTGACGACACTTAGCCAAATACATTTTTTAATTAATGCCCCTGCACCAAATATGATCGCATGCTAGCGACAAGGTGCCATATAATATCAACCAATAGAAAGTTGAATCAAATCGCATGCAATCAAAAAAATTGTGTCTACAAAGTATAAAAATTTTATTTAGGCAAATATTTTTATGTTAAAGCATATTCTATTTTTCGAAAATAACCTCAACAGTCCTAGATACAACGCGTTGCTGTACTTCAAAATCATGACATTCCAAACT